>JADRCC010162218.1:0-16712 GCA_019843855.1 Hylomyscus alleni
GTGTGTGTGTGTGTGTGTGTGTGTGTGTGTGTGTGTGTGTGTGTTATCAAGAACTGGGGAGATGAATTAATCAGTGAAGTGCCTACCACACAAGAATTAGGGCCTGAGTTCAGATCCTGGGAACTGCTATAAAAATGTCCCATGACCCCAACACTAGAAAACAAACCCCAGATTCAATGAGAGACCTTCTTCCAAAGAAATAAGATGAAGTGTGACTAAGAAAGACACTAATGTCAACCTCTGGCTTCTATACACATGTTTGCATGAATGAGCACACACATACACACACATACACAAAATCAGTGATAGCAATCTATCAGCAATCGGGTCTTGAATATATTTAATAATAGGTAAGGATACAACTCCAAACCCTGGACATCAGGTTGCCCTGTTTGGCCTCTGGGTATGGATGCAGTATATATGTCACCAAGGGTATGCAATCAACAAGGTAAAACCCCAAGAACCACTCAGCTTCTGTTATTCACTTCTACGTAGTTGAAACATATACTTTGTTCCTAATTAGGTGGTTGAGCTCATGCCCAGAAAGTAAATTTGAGCAAAGGAGCTCTACTGATCATGACTTTGTTAGCATCAATAGAAAAATCAAATCTCCATTCTACCTTAGGAGAAAGAGTTATCCATGGAAGAGTCCAGCTTCTTTCACTGCTGGAAATCTTAGCTCAATCCTCTTTCTTCTTGATTTCTTTGTAGGTCCCACAGCATTGGACTCACCCTAGCAGAATTCTGATTGACCCAGACATGACCACTAAGAAGGTACCTCAAGGCGCGCCTGATGCTTAACAGAGCCTGAGAGCTGGGACAAACTTTGTTGCTCACACCTTTCTGGCACTCCAGCATGCTAACTTCCATTCATTCATTCCAGAGCTATCCCTGTCATTCTAAATCTCACTTCCTGCGTGCACTCTCTTCCACATCAACCTAGATACAATGGGCCAATTAGTGCTAAAAAAGAACCTTTTGGACTGTGTCAATCCTGTGTGAGTAGCTTTAGGATTATGTCATTTCCAAGTTCAAATAACATTTGCCATTCCCTATGGTACTGAAAGTAATAAAAATGCTTTAGTCTGACATTTGAGACTTTGGCTTGACTTCGCAGGTTTATTTCCCTTAGTACTCACAACACAAATCCTAGGACACAGCCTCTAAACACATTCACACTCACAGACACACACATACACACATACACATGCATAAAAACACACATACACAAACACATAATAAACATATACACACATACACACACATATATACACAAACACACACATACACAAACACATATACATACATATATACACAAACACACACATACAAAAACTCATACCTATACATACACATATACAAACACCTGCACAGATACATCCAGACACACACAAACACTTAGAGATCTGCCTATCTAAAGATTTACCAATATTTTTCAACCCAAAGCCCCTACCTCAGGTCTTCCCCCTTCAGATATACATATGGAACCTCATGTCAGAAGGAAGGGCCATCCTCATTCTCAGTCCTGGTCCCAGCACCATAACCATGAACAAACCCATCTATGCAAACACAGGCTGCCCGCCTTCACTTCGCATCTAGAAACACAAAGGAGGAACGTGTAGTTTCTGATGTCAAAAAGCTCAACATCCAGCTGGAGAAGCATATAAACAAATGTTCATAGAACACTGTGATAATAGTACAGAAGAAACAAAGGACTCCTTGCCATGGGAAGAGTGATCAGGGGATCTACAACACCTCGTGTAAATGCTGAAAAGGGAGAGGCAATTTTCAGGCAGATGAGGAGAGGAGGGAAGACCTCAGAGAAGTGGAAAGAGCAAGGTGATAGACAAGGATGCTTAGAATTTGAGAGAGAAGCCTCATATACTTCAGACCCTGAGTTGAGACTCTAGACTCATTCTGGCCCCAGGAACCATTGTTGAGTGACAGGAGAGAGCTATGGTCAATCCCATCAGCAAACAGCAATCTCATGTAGATAGCCATACCGTAGAGGATACAGTGGGTATCAAGGTGGCTTGCTTAAGCAGGAAGAGATCTGACAATGAACCAGATTAACTGCTCGGGGGAACAGAGCTGGGAATGGAGATACTGTGAGGTTTGGCAAGGTTTTAGAGTACCGAGGGGCAACTTGGGCAGCATATCAGGTAAACTGTGGCCTCGCAAGTGGTTTCTGTTTAAAGTTACAGATTTGAAGCCATGAGAAAGTACGGAGTCTTCTAAACAACCCACTCATAAACGAACGTCTAGGCACAGCCTGTCCCGAAGCAGGACCCTGCTTACTTTATCAGGTTACTGCCTCTGTGCCAGCAAAACATAAACATATTCCACCCAGTGTACTCTTGGTTTGGGGAACTGTGATTAGCACATCTTAATGTTGTGAAACTCAGCTGGATTTCTAATTTTGTTTTTTTTTAAGCAAATATCATCTTATTAATTTGTACATTACTTATTGCCCTAGTAAAAGACTAAATAAAATAAAATTCCTTCTGAATAGCCTTTGGCAGATTGAAAGTCTGATCACTGACCAGGAAAAGGCAAGCTAGTAAAGGGCAGATGGTGTCATGTTGGGAACCCAGAGAAGGCAGTCCAGTGCTTCTCCCAAGGCCAGGAAGCTTCTGGAAGGATTGGGAGGGGCACAGGAGATGGGTCCTCCTTACCTGAAATGCCAAGGAGGAAAGCTGGGATTACAAGCTACAGAGGGATGGACAAGGACAGAGCTGAGCAGTGTGCCCCTGGTGCTTGGTGCTGTGCCCGGCTCATCAACATCATCAGTGTCTGTTTGGGAGGGAAGGAAAAGGAGCCACCGCTGTTGAGAAAGAACACTTAAAGACTCAGTGGCTCTGCCTCACAGCTGGTGCCCTCTGCCCATTCAGACCCTCACCTGTGGTCTGGGAAAAGAACAAGGCAGAGGGGCAATAAGGATGGAAGATGCTTATAGTCCATCAGAATCTCTTCAGTGCCACCTGCCGAAGGCATTCACCAATGGCTCAGGTCGTTCTTTTGTTTCTAAATGCATATATATTTTTTAATCAATGCTGTACTTCTGTACCCTCTGCCTGGAATATCCTTCTTCCCTTGGATAAAGCTCAAATGTGACCTGCCTCTAAGGACCTGGCCAAGCCAACCTCTGTATCTATAAGACCTCCAGAAACAAGCAACCCTTTAACTTTTATTCTGCGTAGGACCTTGATTATTCTCCCAAATTTTCTTGTTGGCAATTGTGTGGCTTAACAACAGGGGTCTGTCCTGAGAACTGCGTCCATCCCCAGGCTGTTTCACCATTATGAAAACATTGTGGAGGACTTATAAAAGCCTAGACAGTGCAGGTCGATCCCTCCATGTGGCCTCTTGACGGCCATCAAAAGAAACTGTAAACACAAGATGGATGAGCTGTTGCCAGGAAAACACAACAGACTGCCTTACAGCAGACTTTTGTTACATAAGTACGAAGTGTCCATGCTGTAACAATGACTGAAACTGTAGAACAGGAAAACAAAAGCCAGTAACAGAACTATTCATCACCAAGTATTATATGCTGAAACTAATTACATTACTATGCTTTTCCATGACTGGAAGAACGGTAGGTTTGCTTATACAAGCATCACCACATGCACGAATAATACGATATGCTATGACATTGTAATGGCCACAGCACCACTAGCCAAAGGGAACTTTTCAGCTCTTTGTCACTGTTGTGGGACTACTGGTATATATGTAGGTCACTCATTATTGACCAAAACACTATCGTATGTCACATGACTATATGTTTATTCATTTACTGTCTATTTAGGTTAAGTAGAATGTGGTTTTTATGAGAACAGAGATTTTGTTTTTGTGAGGTTCACCACTGCCTGTTCTAGCTAAGAACAGCTCCTATCACATACTATGTTCCCAACAACTATTTCGTTAAATGAATATCAAATGAGAGAGATGAAGGCATGTACCATAAAGACTGAACTATAATTGCTTGTTGAATACAAAAATGCAAGTAACAGAATAAGATTTATAACACAATTCCATTAAAGTAGATTAGAAATGTAGGCTGGCAGGGCATTAAAACATTTTTTTCAAGGCATTAAGATTATTAGCTGTGCAGAGGGTGGGAAGGGTTGAAGTGGTGGAACAATAGAAGCCATACTTAGAACTATGCAAGTGAGAGATAAGCCACCATAGCCATGATCTGAGCCAGTCAGAGGAGAAAACTGAAGTACTTAGGAAAAGACCCACACTGAGTTATTAACTTACATATGGATTATACATATAAACTATGAGATTAAATTAACTGTTTGGTAAATGGTTTATCCCCTAACATTGATTCTTTAAGCTCATCTTTCTGTAACAAAGTTCCAAATAAAGATTCCTCCATAGGGACTTAAAAGGGGAGATACACAAAGCTTGGCCAAGTGACCACTGAGGCCAGAATTCTTCTGCCTGGACCAAGCAAGCCGAGGAAACTGCACGTACTCCATATGCAACAGACAGTTCTCCATGGAACCCATGTCACCTACACATCCATACATGGGGCACTAATGTCCACTACAACCTTCCTTGGAAATGTATTTTCTCCCTAGTCAACCTGTTTCAACCAGTTTGCTTCTATGGTTCTCATACTTTAAGATGCAATTTCGAAGCAGGAATCATAGCAGTGCACAGGGCTTCCTGAGACACGTGTGACATAGCTGAGCACAGCTGAAAATGAGACAAGATGCACACGCAGACATGGCGGCCCATGCGCCATGGCTGGCTGTGCACTTATGTATGAATAAATACCTAGACTCAAAGAACATCAGAGAGTGATGAGACTCTTAACGATCTTGGTAAACAGACATCCTCACTTTGGCACCCTCCAGGTGAATGTGTGTCTACAATGAGGGCATGGCTTGGCAGTACCAGGACTGGGATGCTGCTCTCCTGACTCCTCCTCCAGTGTGTTCTCTTGAGGATGGATGAGGTCTCTGTTTATGCGCAGTGCCATTGCTGACTGAATATGGAGGAGATGTGGCCATACTTGACCCAGCTGGCAAAGAATGCTCAACTACATGCTATTCAATTCAAATATAGTAATCCTCATCCGAAGCAAATCCACTCCTTTGTTTTCAACCGTTTGCAAAAATTCAGAGCATTCAATATGTGTACTGGTTCCATATACTGGCTTATGTACAATCAGTACATAATTCCACCTTCTTTTATTCCAAAACTAGCAACTGGCTATGTTTCTTGTACTGTTGGTGGGCTTTTTCCCCACAATTTTTTTTTTATTGTAGACAGTGCCATCAGAATTGCATGTTCTAGTAACCAGTGTCCCATGCTCTTAGCTACATTTATTACTTCTAATACAAAATGGAAAGAAAGGTAAAAGGAAATTCACTCCTTAAGATAACTTGCTGGTGACCCCTGGTAACTGACAGCCAAGCACAACTTCAAGGGACTGGGGACTTGAAGCTAGAATTTCAGGCAAACATCTTCCTGCATTTCTAATGAAAAACGGATCTTTTCCCCTCTGCTTTTGAAGTGCTCTTTGGGAATTGTTTGAGTGTTCTTTGCAATCTTTTATACCCAGCCTAAGGACTCTGACAAACTCTCTCTTTCCCTTCAAAGGCTTGTTAACTATGTGATGAATACACCTGTCACTTCCAATTCTAACCTTCCCTTCTGTTGTGATGGCTGTAGACTCTGGTATCTATGGCAACTTTTCAGGGGTTCAACATCGATTAAAAGGTGATTGGCTTATCAGGGTTGCTCGGTTGATTGATGGAAATGATCAGTTGCTCAAAATAGTCACGACAGATGAAGTCTCTTGATTAGCTGGCATTTGCCAGATTCAGAAACTTTAGATTTCATTACCTTCATTTTCATTATTTTCATGCAAAAAGAAAAAAAATAACTAGAATTTGATTCCACCAAAGTAGTTACAAGTTAATTTAAACTATCTCTATGAAGGGAGAGGGAATGTGATTCAATTCCCTTATCTTATTTAGAAGTCAAATAGTACCTTCTGCCTACTCTAAAAAATCTACTCCTTGATTTTCTAATATTACAAGATCAGAGATTAAGATATGTGTGTGTGTGTGTATGTGTGTGTGTGTGTACATATATACATTTTTTAAATCAAGTTCAGTGCTAAGAAACATTTTAGGGGTAGAGCATTTCAAATTAACTGGAAAGCTTTCATTCCGATGACTTCCTCAAGAATATAAGACCAGAAAAGACAGTATTATAGGGAGAATTTTAATGACTTACTGAACAGAATCTGTGAAATCAATGTCTTTGAACATGTAATGATGGACCACTGACAGTTGCAGAGACTTTAATTACCAAGTGTTTATTTCAGTATGTACTGTGGTTAACAGTCATTCTTTAATGTATGCATATGTGTGTGCATACGTGTGTGTGTATGTGTACATTTGTTACAAGCGTGGGAGATAGGTACATATGGCAAGACTGAGACTGACTGACATCAGTCCATCTTCCTTGATTGTTTTCCACCTAAGATACTGAGTCAGGGTCTCTTGCTGAACCCTGAGTTCACCCTGAGACGGGCTTCAGCCTGTCTGGCTGGCCAGCTTGGTCTTGTAATGCCTTGTCTCTTGGCTTGCTACCACACTCACCTGGCTTTTCATGTGGGCTCTAAGGACCCCAACTCTGGTCCTCCTGCATGCACAGCAAGTACTTTATCCCAAATCATCTCCCTAGCTTGCAGTCTTCAAAAGGTAGCAGGCAGGACATTTTAGCACATGTCTTCAACTCCTATAGAGGCAGCTAGATCTCTGAGTTTGAGACCAGTCAAGTTTTCACATATGAGTTCCAGGACAGTCAAGGTCACATAGCAAGAATGATCTCAAAGGTGGGAGATGCAACCTAATGTAGATTACCTTGTATTGTATGGATTTAATTCTATCTTTATTTAAGTACGGGGGGCTGAGCCCAGGACTTTGCACATGTTGAGCATATGACTAACCACTGAGTTACATTTCCGAACACTTATCTTTTATTTATTTATTTTTTTTAAAAGTTCCTCAGGTTGCCATAACAAAAATACCACACATTTTAGGAGCAGGTGTGTAGCAGTGTCATAGTTCTGACGTGTACAATTTGAAATCACAGTGTCTATAAAGTAACAGAGCAATGCTTGTCCGAGGACCCCAGGGGAATGCTTTGTTGATTCACCATCCTCCCAGTGCCAGCCAGTGTTCCTCAGTGTAGCAGTACCACTGCAGGCACCCCTTGTCATCACGTGATGTTCTCCACATCTCTGTCCTCATCTTCTTATAAGAACTCCCATCTTACGGGTCTAGGGGTGCACCCTGCTTCAATATAACCTCAGCTTAACCAACAGCAATGGCCCAGCTTCTTAATAAAGTCAAGTGAATTTTGAGAGGACATAATCAGACCACAATAATTACCACATTAAATCTGTGGCTTACAGAGGACAATAGTCCTCTGGATGAAGCTAAAATCATTGTGTTTTTCAACTGAAACTGCTTTTCAAACTCTCCTAAGGACAGGATGTGAATGTGCCAACATTTATCAACATTTGAGAGAGAATGACTTTAGCTGGAGGTGGGGCAACATTGGAAAAGTGAGCATGTGACTCCCTCCGCCGTTTCCACGCCCCTTTACCACGCAGTTTAGCAATAGTTCCAGTGAGGACATGGAGCCTAGTCTTTCACCCTTCATTCTGGTTGACCTTGGGGTTTGCTTTGGCCAAATTAGCAAGTCTGCAGTCAGCAGCCACTTAAAAAGTGCCTGCTCATTAGGGCCTGCCCTTTTGTCTAGGCTGTCCTGCTGAGAGACTCAAGAGACCACATGATGCAGACCAGAGGCCAACAGCCAGTGGTCAGCCCCCTAAGCTGACCAGCTGCCAACTGTAGACATGTGACATGTACTCCAAAGCAGGTCATTTGAAGCCTGATGTCCAGACCAGGAGAGCCACTCAGTGGATTCCAGCTCAAACTGCCAGTGTGCAGAAGCCTAGATAAAACACAGAACGAGTTTCAGTTTAATTTAACTACTTACAGTGGGGATTGGTGGTTTTCTGGAATCAGAAGCAGGATTGTGGGTTTGAGCCCAGCCTGGGTTACCAGACCCTATTTCAATGAAATAAATAAATAAATGCCTAAACTTTTGTTCTTCAGTTTTTGCTTTATTTTGCTTAATGGTTATAATAGTTTTGCCAATATTCTTGTGGGGTTTTTTTTTTTTTTTGACAAAGCTGAGCCAGAAATGTTAATCTGAACACCAAACACTGAGTTCCTTTGGAAGTGCAGAAGAGCCTGAAGAAGGAAGCATCTAGCAGAAATCTAGGTTGCCTCCCATCCTTGCATTGGTCTGTAGAGTTGGCCAAGATTAACCTCCAAGGCCAAGAGAAAGGGGGCAGCAGATGAACCAGAACCTCAGCAATGGCCTCACTTCCTGCAGAGTATCTTTTGGCGAATTTCAATTTTGACAAAGTCAAGAAATAGATCTCTGAAAATAGTACCCCCACTCGGTAGCCAAATCGAACGTCTTTGTGATCGTGTGTGACCATTCTTCCAAGAACCTGCCCTACCTAAATTTCCTTCATTGAAAGCCAAGCTCTAGGGACTGGAGAGATGGCTCAGCAGTTAACAGATTTTTCTACTCTTTCAGAAGACTAGGATTCATGACCCAGAACCCACAAGTGCCTGTAACTTGGGCTCCAAGAAGTCAGACACCCTCTTCCCGCCTCCCAGGCACCCACACACCTACACAGGCACAGACACACCACATATACATGTACACATAATTAAAAATAAAAATTTTTATGAAAAGAGATATAGATTCTGAATTGAGATCCCTAGGGATCCAACATTTATTCTCCTCCCCAACCCTAGTGACTTTTCCACGTAGAGTCATATTTCTGAAACACAGAACTAATCATGCTAACCCCCTACTTAAATATGTTATAGTTTCCTATGGCTCTTGGTAACACCAAGTTTCTTTTATCAAGCTAACATGGCTATATTAGTATGTTTCTGCTATAATAACAAAATACCACAGGCTAGGCAGCTTAAACACCAGAATTTTCCTTTTCAAAATCCTGAAAGCCAGAGGTCTAAGATCAGGGACCTGACTGAGCTGACATCTGGTGAGAGCTCTCCTCTTAGAGATGGATGATTATCTGCATATGGCCTTTCTTCTGAGCAAATGCACTGTTTCTATTTTTATTAAGCCTTCTCTTACAGGGCATCTCTTCTTATAGGACACACCTAATGAATTGGGGATTTTACCCTTAAGACTTCTTTGAGCTGTATCTATCTCTTTAAATGTCCTGTCTCTACTTATAACCACACTGGGGACTCAAGATGTGAAATTGGAGAAAGAGACAAAATTCGGTCTATGCACAAGCCTTGTTTATCCTGTTGTCTGGCCACCTCTGTAGACACATGGATGTCACTAAGCAGCCAGGGCCCTCCTCCACACCCCCATTCTGCTTTGCACTGTTTCTTGGACTGCCTCAGTATCCTCTCCCAGATGGCACCCTCACCTCAAAGCTCTAAGACAGCAAAGATCGCAACTGTTTTCATTCATCAGTTTACCAGTTTAGCACACCTAACGCTCTGACCACATTTTGCAAAAGGAGTTAAATATATAGTAACAAACCTGAGAGTGATTGGAATTACCTAGGACTGGGAGATAGACCCATGATTTCCATTTATTTGTCCACTCTTGATATAAAGAACCTATTCTACATCAGATCCAAAGAATGCAGGCATAAAAGACAGGCAAGTTGTCACACCAAACCCTCCAAAGGCTTATTGAGCTTATTGAGCCACATGTCCTATGCTTCCTGTATATTCAGCCTTCAATCTACTTTGACCTACATATAAACAACCTTTGAGATTTTTTTTTAAGGCAACACAATACTTTAATAGGATGATCATTGACATTTACCACGCATATGTTCATTTGAAACCTCAAAAAAATCATTCTATGCCATAACAGTTTAAAAGTCAATTTATCATACTTTCCAAGAGATGTCCTGATTATGGCCCCCAGGAAAATGTCTTTCAGTAAGTTCTTTATGGCGTTATGGGTAGCTCAAGAGAGTAAATACAGCATAGGTAAGAATCTTAAAATACGAAAATATTTAGAAGAGACATACTAATTCTAAAAATCACTCTCCAGAACCAATGGGACTAATTAGCACATGAATCACTCATTCTCTTGAAACACAAAATTCATGTAAGATGAATCAAAGGGAAATAGACATAAAGTGCAAATCACACACACACACACACACACACACACTCTTACACAAAGTACAAAATGTATTAGACCAGGTCAGGGAATGGTGAAAGACAGTGTTACTAGCCCTAAAACTTGGTTTTGTATGTTCTTCCTTTACATTTCAAAACTGAAGATATTGTGTGACGTTTACCTGAGTGGGTCGCCTGCTAGATGGTTTGCAGATGATGCTTAATCTCCAGCCAAGGAACAAGAGTACAAACCATCATCCTTATCCCACAGGAAGCAAAAATTCAAATCAAAAAGTTTCCAGCACACTCTATAAGACATTGAACCTGGGAGTCAAACCATAGCCGGTCTGACCTGCGGCCTGCTTGTGATATGTGTCCCAGGAAGCCTCTGAGCAGGCAGGAATCTGTGCTGGCTGACTCCCTTTGTGGAAAGTCTAGGATAAAAATAAGTGACTTAAGTGAATTAAAGGTTTGTGTCTCTATTTTTGACACTGGGAGTGTGATCCCAAATGCCTCCCAAAGGCCAGGGAGAGAAAGCACAGCTCCTCCAGCCTTTCATCCATCTTTACAAAGCAATTCAGACAGTTTCTGCCCTGGAAGAGGCAACATGGGTTTAGACAGTTAGGAACACAAAGGTGGGATTATGCAAGGCTGGATTGCCTTTACCCAGAAGACCTAGGGAGTAGCCTCTCTCCCATGTGGCATCAGGAAAATGAGTGACAAGGTGAGGTCACACTGCTGGGGTCAGGCTTACTCCCAGATGACAAACTCTAGGATTCTTACCAGGGAGAATTACTCCTTTTGGTTAATCTATTTTTCCCCAAGGATTCCTTCTTTAAAATGCATAGGATCCTAGCAAGATAACCAATTCTAAGATCCCTAGCTCCTTTCATTCATCTGAAAGCAGCCAGTCAATCACCCTAACAGTCTTTAAGAGATGCAATGCAAAATAAGCAAGTTCAGGGTGCAACAGGCTTTCAATTTATTACTAAGTTACCAGGAGCCAAAACCTGGCTGTAATACAAGTAAGCTTTCTTCCTGTCATTCTCAGTAAGAGCTGTTTTGACATTCCTAACTGTAAAATGGGGATAAAGAGGATATAATAACCTTGCAAAATTGCTTTGAGGTGAAATGAATCAAGCAAGCCCCAGACCCTGTTTTGCACACTAAAGAGAATGCCAGAAGCCACACCTGGTACACAGGGATCCCCCTGCATGTGGGGATTCTGGAAACTATGGACCTTAGTTATCAGATTTCTAAAGAGAGGGGAGCAGCGCTCTAAACTGGAAACACCTGGCTTCGCCTGGTACACACAGCAAGTATTTACTGAGTACCCACTACTTGACAGCCACATGCAAAGGAGACTATAATACATTCATCTCCTACATTTATTGACCTTGCAGTATAAGGGACAGGTAAGACTTATTGACAATTTTGGACAAAGACCACCAAATTTTAGGCCAGCATTGGTAGAGTGCTTTCAAGGTAAGGTACCAGACCTAGTAGGGCCACAAGCAAGTCTTTCTAAGAAAATGATATTCCAAGAAACTTGAAGGTGAGGGGCTGGATGTACAAAGAGCTGAGGAAAGAAAGCCTCTGGTAAAGATGACTGTAGGTGAAGCCTTGAAGCCTGAGGCTAAGTACATCTGGAGCAACGAGAAGACCAGTGAGGATTCCATCAGTGGAAAAGAGGGAGCAGGGTCATGTTCAGGTGCAAGCAGGACTCAGAAGTCATAATCAGGGATCTGATGGTCATCCTCCAAGAAATAGGAAGTATAGGCAATATGCATCAGTTTATAACTCAATGGGTTGTTAAAATGAGGGAATCAGGCTTAGGTCATCCAAAGAAGAAATGGTACTACATAGAGGCATGGAAGAGAAGAATACATAATTGGAAATTGCTCTAGAAATACAACCCATAGGATAGATGGTTCCTTCATCCTGAGGAAGTCAAGGCAGATAACTGAAGCAGCTAGCTATATGCAGAGTCAAGAGCAGAAAGAGAATGAATGTATGCTTACTTACTTATGCTCAGTCGTCTCTCTACATCAATATAGTCCAGGATCCCTTGGCCTAGGGAATGACACTGCCCACAGTGGGCATAGCGGGCATCTTCCTACCTCAATTAATAAAACTGAGAAAGTCTCCCACTGATAATCTCACAGGCCAACATAATCTGGATAGTCCCTCATTGAGAGTCCCTTCCCAGGTGATTTTAAGTGGTACCAATTTGATAATGAAGACAAACCATTGTAATAGCACATATGTCTCCCCTTTCCCTTTTTTGTGAGCAGCTGAAATACCTAGTGGCCAAAGTAATCCTTGCTCTCAGGGAAGGACTGTACTTTGGCTCCACTTCTCTAAGCTATAATAAATACTGTGTGTTTCCAGAAACAATGGCTGGCCTTCCATAGAGAAAGAAGTCAGCCTGGACAAACTGGTCACAGCCTATTGGGGTACAATTAGTGTTTGCTTCAGTCTCTGGCCCTAATCACATTTCTCTTCAGGAAGCATGAGCAGTTAACTCCAGTGGTCTGCATGAAGAGCCTCAGTGAGAAGAAGGAAACTGATCCAAGACAGGCCACAACACAGCTAAGACCATTGCTGCTTCTAAAGCCAAACCCTCTGCTGTACAAAGAGGTTCCCACAGCCAACTCACAAGAACACAGACAACCTTGGGCACTCCTGCCCACACAGAAGGACCCACATAGCTTATGGATACAGGAGAAATGAGCCATCAATTGCCTTTCAGAACTATCTGAACTTAATGGCCTTGGTCCAGATCTTGCCATCACTTGGAGGTCACCCACACCCGTGGAACAATTCAGCTTCCCTTCCCTCTCTTCTCCTTCCTTCTCAGATTCTCTTCCTAGGACAGAAAGTAACTGTAAATTGTAAATTTTATGAAGCTCTTGTCAGAACACCAGAAGTTTAGAAGACTAATAAAATCAAGTGCTGGAGTGGATGCTGGGAAGTACAGCATCACTGTTTATTTAGAGAATGTGTAACTCAATGATGCCTCTTTGAAAAACAATTTGGCAGCAACTATGAAAATGTTAAGTACATTTTGATGTTAAGCCTTTTGACTGAGCAGTTCCTCTCCCAGGAATTACGATTACAGAGAATTTGCGTATGTGCACAGAAGGATGTATTAAGGTTATTCATGCCTATTTACCATAGATAATAACACAAAACTGGAGACTTATCCTCTTACTGGATAGGACTTTAAGTAAATTGCATTATATCCATCTTATGGAATGTGATAAAGCCAGTGAACACAGAAGTAGGCCTAAATGATAAGAGCTGTGAAGATGGCTCAGTGGTAAGAATATGTCCTTCAAAGACTCACAAACATGTGGACTCCAGTCCCCAACACCATAAAAAAAGCCAGATGTGGCAATGTTCACACCTATAATTCCAGGGGTTGGGAGGGCACATAAGGCTGTGAAGAGACAGGAGGATCTCTGAGGCCTACTGGATATCAGTCTAGTTACTGGTTGAGTGGAAGACCTTGCCCCAAAGAAATAGAGCTAATAAACATTGATATGGAAGGACAAACATACAAATACACACATACACTCATATATACACATACATACGCGCAAACAAAATAAACATATTTTTAAGTAAGCCTAAATGACTTCCAGGGCATGTTACAAGTACTCACTCACCGTTGTTGTTGTTGTTGCTGCTGCTGCTGCTGCTGCTGCTGTTGTTGTTGTTGCTGTTTTAATTTAATGGGAGACTTATAGCATTACATATGTATAACTAAACTAGAAGGATGTTCTACACTATTGATGGTCGGTGTTGATAGAGAAGCAGGGATGTTAGGAGTGAAAGAATATCCACATGTCTAGCACCTAGACTAGTCAGAGTCACAGAGAACAGAAGTGGTGATGACCAGGGGGTAAGTAGTGGGGAGTTCATGTTTAGTGAGTTCATGCTTAGAGAATCTCTGTGTGGGATGGTTAAAAGTTCTATGAAATAAATGGTGATGATTTCTGACCTTTGTGAATATATTTAATGACACTGCAACATCCTCTTAAAACTGTTGAAATGAGTTACTATAAACATTCAAATAATGTGGCAGGAGAGGTGGGTCAGCAGTTAAGAGCTCTTGTTATTCTTCTAGAGGACCTGAGTGGTTCCCATTACCCACTCCTATCAGCTCACAACTGCCTATACTCCAGCCCTGGGGGATCCACTGGCCTCTGCAGGCATCTGTACTCAGATGTACATAACCTAGCACAGATACATGTACATATGCATAATTAAAGATAAAATGAATCTTTAGGGAAAAAAGGCACCTTTGTATGATACACTATGTGAAGATATCAAGGGAAAATATGTCTGAAAGACTCTACTGCTTTGTAAGACATTTCTTAAACACATATTAAAAATTAAAGCAATAAAAAGATATATAAGAATGATTGAAATAGTAAACTTATGTTAAGTATATTGTGCCAGGATAATAAATATAGTGATTAATAAAAATAATTCCACTGGTGGCTGATATCCACTGTCAGACATGTAAAGACAATAGAGGACTCTTTTCCTGTAACTAACAGCACTTAATTCTAGGTGACCGCCAAGAGACCAGCATAACCCATGGACTGGACCCCTTAGGCAGGGTATTATCTCCAGCTTGGGACCTCCAGTCCAAGCTGTCAGCCTCCAGATTCTTTGAAATGGTCCACTTTATTGACACAACCTCCCTAGCTGTCTGTGTCAGATGGTGTGAACTGAGAAAGAGACTCATAACTGTCATGTTTGAACAGAGAGGAAAAGGAGAGGAAAGAAGCCACGGTTTTGCCCAGTCCTTAAGTGTTCCTACTTGGAGCCAACAGCTATGTAAATGTTCCAGTACTTTTATAGCGTGCAGCTCCATTCTTGAGTGGTGCTTGCTTTTCTAGGTCAGCAGGCTTCTTGGGGACAAACACCCTGCAGACAATCCAGTCGTCTCTAAATGAGACAGAATTAAACTACCTGGTGCCCAAACACATCACATTTGACATCTGCACACCATTACTCGAAGCTGCCACAAAGGCAGCAGGACAACAATGATCGCGTCTAGCTAGAGCACTTTGCAGAGGAAACCAAATAAATACAAACAGGCCTCGGTCTTAGGCCCGTTCACTGCTCTTCCGCAGGCGTCTGTGGGAACGAAAGAGAGATGTTTATGCTGAGACAGGAAGTCCAGGTCAGAGGTGAAGGGAGAAAGGATCCAGTCCTTACAGAGAACCGAGGACAGGAAAGCAAATGTTATTAGGAGAAAGGCCACCATTGCCACAGGTAACTAAATATTGTCAGCCTTTGAATTTTACAGGCTGGTGATTTATGGATGCTGGCAAAACAGAGAGGCCATTCCTTGAGCTAATGCCCATTTAGACGAGGGGATAAACTTCTGTATTTACTTGCAGCACTCCTAATATCTTAAATGAATACTAAGAAGAGGTTTGTTTGTTTGTCAGAAATGAGGACACCATTTTCTACCGCATCTTGTGGCATCTGAGTGACCTTGCACTTAAAAGCTGCAAGGCAGGAATGTATTCAGTTGCCAGGAAATTGGGAATGTCTAAAGTAGCGAATCCAAGCCACCCAGAGTACCACTTGAGAAGACTGCAGAACAAAGTGTGGAGGGAGATGCAAACAATAACATCTGGCAAGAAACGGGTACAGCCTGAACTTGCCTAAAAGCCTGTTCCTGCTTTCCCCGACCCCAAAGAACAGAGGGAAAGCCACACTTTCCATTGAAAATATAACTTTGACTCCAGCAGACTATGGCTTACATAGAGTACTTAGGGGTGAGGTGGGACTTGGTGGATTCCACCCTGCAGATCTTTCCCAGGGTCTTAGAGTTCATTTCATGGGTACCTTTACTCCTCCTAAAGTGGGACAGCATCTCTCCTCTTAGAATCAGTACCTTTATGTCAACTGCAGCAAACCAACATGGTGATCTCTTTTGTCTCTGATAATGTCAGAAAACAGTGGTCACTTTTTAGTTGGTTAGTTCGTTAGTTAATACAAAGTTCTTCTAGAAGAAAAAAGTCCTAGAGTCCTTGACTGAAGTGATATTTGCAAGCACTAAATTCTTGCCCCCCCCCCCCATATCCTGGTCAACATTTTCATCCTTTTTTTAGCCAGAGAGTTTCTTTGAAGCACAAACTTGAAAAAGCAATCCCTCCTTTACTCCCCGCTAATACCTCTCTAAGCTGTTAATGATCAATTACCCTAGGTTTGCAAGAAAGCAGAGTGCCTGCAGCAGACTTTGAAGAGAAAGGTTAAAGAGGAGAGGGAGCAGGGGAAAAGGTGGGGAGGGCAGTAAGGAGAGGCAAGGAGAGAGAAGAAAAGAAAGAAAAAGGCAGAGGGACAAGAAACAGCTTAGTCTTGGCCACAATTGTGTCCTAGTGTGTTATGGTGAGGGAGCACACACACACACAAACACACACACACACACACACACACACACACACACAC
>JADRCC010162221.1:0-13465 GCA_019843855.1 Hylomyscus alleni
GTGTGTGTGTGTGTGTGTGTGTGTGTTCTGTGTTATAAAACAATTAAGAAGAAATTGAGGCAATGAATTTAAGAACAAGATAGGAGAGTTCCATTGGATTCTTCAGAGGGACAGAAGGAAAAGAGAAAATGGTGTAATTATATTACAATGTTAAAAATAAAAGATTTATTAAAAATTAAATAGTTGAGACCATTTAAGGCTATTAATTTCCTTTTCTATTGGTTTTTGAGAGAAGAATAATGTTTTATTATTTAACTCAGTTTAACTCTAATTTTGTTATATTCCTCCTGCTTCAGCATTTTCTGTGCTTATATTATAGACACATACCAATATACCAGGCTAAGTAAACAAAGCTTCATATGTGCTTTTCATATATAGTCATCTAAAATTGGTTTACATGTAAATATCTTTTAAATGTAAAATCAAACTATTATTAATTCATGAAAATATCAATAGTAAATATATAAATGATGAAAATATGCTTTCCACTTTCCAAAAGTCTATACTACAAGGATATAAAGACTGACATTTCTATTTCCTCATGGGGTGAAAAAGAAGTATACCTGGCTGCCAGTTATCCGACTCTGGGATTTTAATCAA
Organism: Hylomyscus alleni; assembly: GCA_019843855.1. Classification (NCBI taxonomy): domain Eukaryota; kingdom Metazoa; phylum Chordata; class Mammalia; order Rodentia; family Muridae; genus Hylomyscus; species Hylomyscus alleni. The sequence goes on from JADRCC010162221.1 coordinate 601, forward strand.
AGTTCATTTTTGAAAGTCTGTTTTACCTATTAGCCTAGTGACTCAGGATTTGATTACAGGGCTTTGTGTGAGAGTAACATGAGAAGGTAAAATGAACATTCTTAGTTTAAACTTTGTTTGTCAAATGATAGTATGGTATTTTGATACAGCCAGTTCCAAGGCTTCTTTCTTCTCAGCCAAGAATGTGCAATCATAAAGCCTGTAGATGTTAAACACAGACCTACGACTATGAAAAAAGGTAACGTCTCAGGAGCATGATGTCCACACCTTGGAAGATTCACAGTGTTGCAGCTTAGTTTGCAGATCTTCTGTTGAAAAGGATCTTCATTGTCTTTCTAGGTAGATATGAGAGTGGTAGCTGTTGTTATTATTCTTGTTATTCTTATTCTTATTCCTATTCCTATTATTATTATTATTATCATTATTTTGGCTACAACAATGCAGAAAGCCTTCAATACTCACTGTGCTGTTTCATTGCACTCAGTTTCAAGGGCTTCTCTTTTTCCTTCAACTTCAAGCATGTGCTGACCATCCAGATCTAATGTCTGACTTCCTCATGATATCCTGCACTTAGAACTGCCAGTGAATAAATGGCAGTGGAATGGAGGGTGCTCCATTTCCATTACCATGATGGGCCTGTGTACTTGTGCCCCCTCAGCAGCAATACTCCTCCTTTATTTTCACTTAGCAAACTTTTCCAGCAGAGTCTTCAAGTATTATTTGTAATATTTGAAGACACAGGTTCAAATATTGTTTGTAATTACATCAGCGCTAAGAGCCTGAGATAGTGCTACCTATAGTGAACACTGTTTTCCTTTAGAGTCCTACATAAAGAATTACCACGATTTTGAAAAAGTATGTTTTCTTAATTTTATATTTTCTCTCCCACCAAGACATCAGCCATGGTTGGAGCTGGAATGTGAAAGCCTGTCTTTTCCCATTGCTTAGTGAAGTATAGAACTCTTACTCGCTCTTACTATCTGTTACATGGGTAAATGAAATTAACAAAACTGGTTAATTTAGAAAAGTAAACATGAAACCTTTGGTTTAAGACAAAATATGCTTTCATGACAAACTCCTCCGGTACTTGTTCATGAAGCAAAACCATTAAGCATCAAAAGGGAAATGAAAGCCTTTGTGTACACAGCTAATGCATCCTCAGAAATGAGAAATCAAGGTCAAGGGGAGAAGGGAATGTCTAAACTTATTATTTAAGAAGGACTTGAAGCCCTCTCCTAACCTTGATTTACAAGGAACCATCTGCCTTCCATGGAAATGACAATAGAATTGACATAATGCAAGCAAGGCTTGTTCAGTTTACCTTTTAGCTACTATGTCAAGGAGCACTACGACTCCGCATCAATGACTTTTTTATAAAAACACTTTCTGCTTCCTTCATTCAAAATGGAATTTGTAACAAAGACTAAATACACTGAAAGCCAATTGTTCCATTCCCATCTTAAAATTAGGGGAGTGTGTGCCTCATGTGAAATGAACAGGCAATGCATACAGTAGATACTTTGGGAAGAAGTCAAGATAAAGGCACCGGGAGGAAGGAAGTTTGCAAAAGCATACTACAGACATTTCTGTGTGGGGCTCTTCACAGGCTCTAGCATGACAATTTGTCTTTTAATTCCCTTAATCCTTATCTTGGTAATAGAATATATATTTTAAAATAATTTTACCACAGCCTATAATAAACGACAGCAGGTTTTAGTCATTTTTCAATAATACATGGGGTCACTTCTCTAACTTTTGTCTGGATATATAAATGGGAATTCATGTGTTCTCTTCAGGGTAGAAGGAAGAAAGATTTCAGATGGAATGGCACACACCCCTCTCTTTATCAGTCCCAGCACAATTTCTAACATCCCTGCACGACAGACGTTATGTACATGCCAAATGTTGCTCTCTAGACATCTTTTACATAAGAATCTCTTATTTCTGTAGTTAAAATTGTTGGCCTGTCACTATTACCCCTGTGGTGGCTCTTCTTGGTTGTTAACTTGTCTTCATCTGGAAATAAATGAAACTCAACCAGCTGGGCATATTTGAGAGGGGTTTTTCTTGATTAAGTTGTGTGATGTAAAAAGACCTACCCTAAATCTGGGTGGTAGCCAGCCTTCTCATTAGAATTCGTTTATAAAGAAACATGGAAGAAAGAAGCTTTTAATTTTTGCCCATTGGTTCTTGTTCTCACTGGCATGTTTATTTATCCTGCTTAGGAGACATTTCTTCACTAATCTTAAAGTCTCCTTCTTTGGGATGCTGACTTATTGTGAAGACCAGCTGAAACATCTAATCTTCTGCCCTGCACAACTATTGAATTCTTGGACTTTCCATCAGGAGACAGCCACTTTTCAACTTTCTGGGCCACAACCTGAAAGCCACTTTAATAAGACATAGATAGATAGATAGATAGATAGATAGAATATTTATCCAATATATTAATAAAATTAATATTACATATATACTATATATGTAATATTGTAAATATGGACACACAAATATATGTATACATGGATGTTATATATGTAAAATTTATTCTATTATTTCAGTTTCACTAGGAAACCCCATCTAATACAATCACTATTAATCCTTATTAAGAGAAGACATGATGCTTCTGAGCCTTTTCTGACTCTTAGATTACATTTCTAGAGCAGAGATACATCCACATTTTAATTGTTTCAAAATTAATTTTCATGTGTCGAATAGGCTGATTTAGCTGCATAAATATCCCAGATTCCACCCCTCTGTTTAAAGAACCAACCACTGTGACTGAGTATGTCAATTATACAAATTCATATAAAATTAGAATCCAGTCCTACACTGCCACCTTTTACTTTTCAATTTTTCAGATGGAAGTCACATTTGTCTTAAAAAGCAAGGAAGAACAGAGTACTAAGTCCACTATAGAACTCTACTACAGTACTTCACACACTGTATCACTTATTTTCAACTCTAAAGTTGTTAAACTCAGCTTATGTCCTTTACTACCTTGCTTTAGCCTTTCACTTCTTGGAAATTTCTTTTCTGACAGATGTCAAAGAGCTTTCCTCTTGATTGATTTTCTACACGCTTTATCTCCCATCCATCTAGTCCCCATTTTCACCTTTCAGTCTAACTCCAAAATGTCAAGTTTATTTCCTGGGAGCAAACTCACATTTTTAATGTATTTAATGATATGACCCAGATGCTGAGAGTGCTATAACACAAAGTGCAATCTACTATTAAGAGTTAATGTATAATCCTTTAGAAATAAAATAAATGATTACTTCTTTAGTATACTTTCATTTTATTAAGATCATTAGAGTCATGTTAGCTGTTTATAAGAACTATTTATGTAAGTGGAAAATATCAGCTAATGTCTCTGACTCGTTTGTATATGATCTTTATTTTCCTGCATCTTTATTTCATTTGGGACTCAAAATATTATTACAATGTTTGTAGCATGAACATTATTCTGTGGCCATAGAACAGCAAACATGCTTTATAAGTATATTTCAATCATATTTCTTTTTTTGTTTGTTTGTCTTTTTTTGTTTTTTCGAGACAGGGTTTCTCTATGTAGCCCTGGCTGTCCTGGAACTCACTCTATAGACCAGGTTGGCCTCAAACTCAGAAATCCACCTCCCTCTGCCTCCCAAGTGCTAGGATTAAAGGCATGAGTCACCACTACTGGGTATTCAATCATATTTCTTTTGATTGAATATTTGCATATTATTACAATTTTTTTCATCTCCCCTCCCTCCAGGGAATTCCTTCAAGAATATTCTACACTTTTTCTACTGTCAGGTTCTGTGTATCTGGTTTTATCTTGAGGTCTTTGATCCATTTGGACTAGTGTTTTGTATAGGGTGACAGAGATTGATCTGTTTGAATTATTTTAATGCAAACATCCAGTGAGACCTGAGCCCTTTCTTGAAGATGTATTCTTTTTTTCAATTTTATAATTATGGCATAATAATAATAATAATAATAATAATAATGGTTATTATTTTTAGTAGTAGTAGTAGTAGCAGTAATAATGGTGGTAGTAGTAGTAGTAAATATCAGGTGTCTATAGGCATGTGAATTTATGTATTGGTCCTCAATTTGATTCCTTTGATCAACCTGTTTTTATGTCAATGCAATAAAAAAGTCAGTGAAATGATTCTTAATGATCTTCTGCTGCATTGATAGACAGGAGTGTAGTGTAATCAACATTGGAGAGGCTTCATCCATCTGTTGATGAACACAGATACTGAGAACCACAGACAAACATTAGGCAGAGCTCAAGGAATCCTGCTGAAGTATTGGAGTTATATAGGAGTGAGACTGATCAAGGACACCACAAGAATACCAACAGAATCAACAAACATCATAAAGGTTTGTTGGGCTCATAAAGGCTCACAGAGACTGAATTTACAATCAGGTAGACTTCATGGATCTGACATAGGTCCTCTGTGTGCGTGCATGTGTGTGTGTGTATGTGTGTGTGCGTGTGTCTGTATTTCATTTTATACCTTGTTCCTCTTGTAGGGCTCCTAACAGTAAGAATAGTGGCTGTCTCTAACTCATCCAATCTTAATATGAGTGTAGGTGCCTAGTTTTACTGCAATTTGATATGCTATGTTTGGTTGATATCCCCGGGAGGCCTACCCATTTCTGAAGGAAGAGGAAGAGCAGAAATAGATGGGGAGGAAGGCCGATGGGGGAGATAGGATGGGAGAAGGCAGGGGAAGCTCTAGTGAAGATACATGAGTGAATAATAAATAAAAAATGAAATAAACTGTCTTTGGGAAATCTTAATATATTGTCAGCAGTGTAAGTGTAACTGTAAAGCTCAGAAAAGTTTCTCCAATATATATAAGCATGCCCAAGCCTACAGTAATGTAAATATATACATATATACATGCATAGACACACATACACAGATATACATACATGTATACATAGATATGTATACACACACACACACACACACGACTAACAGGGTGTGGAATTAGCCCAAAAAGAAAAAAACTATATTGCAATCAACAAAGCTGGAGAAAGTTGGACATCTAAATAGCATTTTGACATCAGACATAGAGGTGCAGAATGTGGGGTTTACCCAGCTAGTTTTTGGTCTTGCTTTGGTCCAGTACTTCCTTACTATGCTCCCTTTAGGAATGGAAATCTATATCCCATGCAACTGTAAATATGTGATCTGCTTTTTCATTTTGATTTTAGAGGGGATTACAGCTAAGAGATTGCAAAAATCTCAAAAAGAAACTTTGAATATTGGATTTCTAAGCAAGTTTGAGACCATTATAGACTATAGGGACTTTTGTACTTTGACTGAGTGAATTTCTCCATTATGGTATAGATATTGGAATAGGAACGACCCTCACACACTTCTGCATTTGAATGTTTGGCCTGTAGTTAGTAGCATTATTAGGAGATTTGGCCTTGTTGGAGTAACTTCAGCCTTCTTAAAGGAAGTCTGTCACTTTTGCATCAGACTTTGAGGGTTTATATCTTCAAGCCCCATCTGGTATAACTCACAGCCTTTCAGGTGAAGATGTAAAGCTCTCAAGTCCTTCTCTATCATCATGTCTTGCCTGTACACTGACATTCTTCCTGTCATGATGACAATGGACTAAATTTCTGAAATTTTAAGCCAGACCCCATTAAATGTTGTCTTTTATAAAAGTTCCCAAGGTCATGGTGTCTTTTCACAGCAATAGAAACTCTAACTAATACAGAGTCCTGGCATACTGGTAGAAATTTCAATTAGTTTGCCTCACAAAAAGACTTTGGATTTTTAAAATGTATTGAGAGGGATACACTATAGGGATGCTTGAAGTTGGAGTAGATGTATTCATACTGCATTTCCATGAGTCTATGGTGAGCAGGGAGTGAAATGTGGTGGTTTGAATAAGAATGGTTCCATAGGCTCCAGTATTTGAATACTTGACCAAGCAGTTGGTTAACTGATGGGTCTGGAAGGAATTTTATTCCAGCAATGTGCAGACAGTACTTTAATCCGAGGAGAGATAGGCAAGCAGATCTCTGAGTTAAAGGCCATCCTGAAACAGAGCAAGTTTCAGGGAAAGAGAAGCTTACATCATTCAGCCCAAGAGTCAGGAGAGAGAGACATGCAAATCTGTGTTGAGTTATTCAGTTGAGTTCAGTCAGTAAATTCCTTGCACTTCAGAGTTAAGGCACAGGGAGTAAGTGCCTCTGAGTGCAGGCAGCTTCTTCCAGCTTATTCAGCAGTAAGCCTCAGTCATTGGCAAACACTTCAGGTGAAAAAAAAATGTAACTTTTACAAATTAGGAAATATTAGAAGTTGCGGCCTTTTAGGAAAAAAAAAAAAAAGGTCTGTCACTGGGAGTGGAGTTTGAGATTTTGAAAACTCACACAGTACTCAGTGAGCTTTCTTTTGCTCTTCCTCTTTCTCACCTGGTTGTGTCTCCAGAGGTATACTCTTGGCCTCTATTGCAGCACTAGTCCTGCCTGCCTTCTGTCATGCTCCCTACAATATTTGTTGTGAACTCAAAGCTTATGGAACTGTAAGCCCTTGATTAAATGCTTTCTTTTGTAAGTTGTCTTGGTCGTGGTGTCTCATGGCAGTAAGAAGCAGTACATAATACAGGCAGGTTAAACAGTGAATACTCAGATACAGGGACATAGGACCAAAACACCTGTGTTTGCCCTCACAAACTAGACAATTGGAGAAATTAGTGATCAACTGCAGATTTCAAGAGATTAAAGAAGAAAATTCAAATTTCCATTTACTGGAAAGGATTGACAAATATTTGAGGATACAGTTATTTAATCTGATTTTAAAATCACAGAGTACCTATTGTTACACAACATATTTCCTCTTTTGTATATAAAACAATTTTAAGTTTATCAGCATGGACAGAGATGTGGTGGAAATTATATATATGAATGGATTATTAACAATTTTGAATAAGATATTTACGTAGTTGACATAATTTTTGCAGTACTTATTTCAGGGTGGTGTTTTTGTTGTTTGTTTGTTTGTCATTTACTTTTGCTTTTCAGTGCTGGAAAATCAACACATGTTGGAGAAGGTATGTCAGTGGGGGGTTGTCTTTAAGAGGTAAATTCTGTGCCAGGAAACTACCTCAGATATAATGGGTAAAAACTATACTACCAAGCCACTTCCTATATGCTAGGTAAGTCCTATGCCCCTGAGCTACATCTCTACCTCAGTTGTGTGTTTTTTAAAAAGAAGAAAAAGTTGTGAAAGAAAGTGTTTAGTGACTAATACAATAATCTAGACTGTGACGGTGATGAGAGAAATAATAAGTTGGTATAGAAATTGAGTAAAACAGACACCTTAAGACTTTGAGCCCATAGATCCAGAGGATTTTTATATTTATACAAGGAATTTAATACAAGGCTAAGGATGAAGAAGTATATGAATAAATATACTAACTCCTGTAAGGATGATATCCCATCTGCCAGTAAAAGTAGACATGCAAAATTAAAGAGAATTAGCTCAAAGTATCTTAAAACACTATGTGATCACAGACCAAAGTAAAATTGTGTTATATGGAACAGTCACATGACTTCCAGAAATAATTCTGTGGCAATGAGTGGCCATCCAGTAAAAGTTAATATGAAAGTTAGAAAACCATAGGAGTATGGACCTGAGAACATGCCCTCAGAATGAGATTTTGCCAACTTACTGTGGATTGTGTATACAGACATCCATCTTCCCTGACCTTACATTGTCTGCCAGAAATATAGAAGCTTTGCATCAGAGGACTTCAAAATGCTCTGGTCTATAAAAAATAATTATAAGTAAGGCTTTGCTATTTCTCAGTTACAAGGCTTAGAAGACATAAATATGATAGTTGTATTTATGGTTTTTTTTAAGATGTATGTTTAAGGTCTATTACCTTTACATACGGAATACTTAGCTCCTTTGACAGTTTTTTTAAAATTACCTTTCCATGTTTAGACCTTTAAAAAATTAACTAAATAAGAATGTCTTAGGTTTACCAAGAGAATGTTTTAGAGGATCATGTTTTGATAAATATTTGAGTATGAAGCTCACAGCTTCCTAGATTTCCTTACTTCCAAGCTTATAAATAGTCATCATACTGTGAGGATATCAGTTGAGCACATATAGAACCATGCTCCTTGCAGGGCAGGTACATCTACAAATCATTATTTTTTTTCAATTATAAATTTTAATAATTCTTAAATTCCATATTATCTTACGAAACCAAAGATCGTCAGAACTTTAGTAAGGTCCATTGTTTATGACATAGGTAAGAAAACTATGCTGTCCTTTTTAGATTTTGAAGGTGTAGCTACAGTATATACACCAACCAGTAGATGTCTTTACTTTTCTTTTTCTTTTATTTTTGCGTGTTTTAGATGGTTGGGGCTACTATTGAAGTCAAAGTTTTCCAGGTCCAAACTGTACTCTTAGTTCAGCAAAAGATTCTTAGTGGGGTTTCTGCTTCTCTGTCTGATCTGGGGAGCCCTACCTACAGGTCCAGCTTCTTTCCCCAGATAGGAATTAGTCCAGTAAAGCCTTGGAATTCCTAGAATGCCTCTTCATGCAAATGAGACATTCTTCTCTACCCATTCTAGCCAATGATAGTTACCCACTCAGTAAATCCCTATTCCTGTCCTAAAACCTCATTGATTCACCCCCAGAAAAGCTGAGCTGCCTCTCTAAGAATGATCCAGAAGTAGGTTAGTTTTGTCATACTCTGAACCCTGTTTTTTGACCTTGTTCCATTTGTCTTCATGGACCAGTGCCCAATAGCTCCCGGATAGAAGGGAGGCCTTTATAAGTCAACTCCTAAATTATTATTGTCAAGAGTCTTCCATCTCAGTTTGTGATCCTCATTTATGTGAATCAGTTCTCAAGCATATCTAAAATTTTCCAGGAACCAAATTCTTTCTGGGAAGACTATTTCACTCAGCTTATATATGACACTCAAAAGCCCAAGAATGACTTTTGAGTAGTATTCCATGTACTAATCAAACCTTATATTGTAGAAAACATTATGTAGTATTTCAAAGAGAAAATATTAAATTGAAAGTGCTTAGGTTCCCTATATACTTTCTTACCAGTTATTTTGACTGGTCATTATCCATTTGGTAAAACTTCCCAAACAACTCATTAATATTTAAATAGCTATCTGAATTATAAACTTCAAACTGCAGAAACCAAATGTCTTTATGCATAATTCAAAAGATCTTTGCAGAAAACAATCTCTGGGTTGCAATTGCTCTCAAGTCCACCTCTTGAAATTCTACAAGTAAATCCAATGCCAATGCAATTCAAATCAATTCATTCATGGTTGATTTTAAAACTCCCTTTATATGAATGCTGTGGTAGAAGCAACACTATGAATTCAAACAAGGATCAATTACCAAAGCTGAGGATTATTTTCTGGAAGAAACATGCATATATTTACATTATTTGCTAGTTTTGATATTGTCGATATAAGCAAATTCTCATAAAAGTTGAATTTGTATAGATTGACTTTAGTTTAACCCAACTTCCCTTTGCAAACAAATGCATTTCGCTATCAAAATTTGATATTGTTTTATTTAGTATTGAGCTCACAACTAGTGAGTAAATGTTTTGAACAATCCTCAACCTCAAAATAACTGGAAAAAGACTATTATTGTAGGTGAGTGATAGTATCTATTTTTCTCATTTATATGCTGAGTATTGCTTTCTATTCAAGTTTCAAGAATGTTGGCTGTGGGAATTACATAAATTGCTTATTCAAATATAGCCAACATGTTATCGTAGTAAGCTAATGTGACAGTAAAATATATCCTGGGATATTATGACATGCCCTTTTGCTGTACAGAATATAGTTTTTATACAAATGTATTAAGAGTTCAAGGAAGGTGTTTAGCTAATTGTACACCTTATGAATCACAAATGAAATCAGGGTGATTAATGTTACTTTAATGAATAAAGAATGAGTGAAAAATTACTCTCCACTTACTTTAAAGTATTGCCTTCAGTGTATAGTTCACATGAGTTTCATTCAGTTCAGAGTACCATGAGGAACCTAGTCTACATTGACAAAGACAGGAAACCCCAAGCTCCAGCTGAAAGCATCTTAGACTGCTCGCCTTACAGCACATGTGGGAAGTATGGACACGAAAATTTCACATATGGAGGTCTTTGAGATAGTTTCATTTCCCCAAGGAAAGGGGGAGTTTCTTTTGAGATAAAAGGGAGAAGCCCCTATATTATGCTTTTTTGAAAAATGGCCATGGGTGAAATTTTGAATGCATAATATGTTCCATATACATATAAAAGTTTCTCATATCCAGTGGAATGTGAGCATACGCTAACAATATTCTTTAATCTAGACTGTCTTTTCAAAAAGGAATGTGCTGGGAAAAGCAGAAAAGGATGCATGACTCAGCAGGATATCTCTCCCCAACTTGGAGGAGAAACAAAAAACACTGGGACCTCTAGAGAAAAGTAAGTGCAGATTATTTAATTTATAATATTTAAACCTACTCAGAAATTTTCCTAGCATACAGGTTTCTTGCAGATTATAAATTTATGTACTTTTGAGAAAAGTTCAAAATATTGACACATTTCAGGTATGGTATTAATTACTCTAAAACCAACAATTTAACATTTATAACTGTGTAATAAAAATATCATAAATTTCAGTTCCTTTACCTACTTCAATCTGTATTCTTGCATTTTGTTTGGGAGAAATGTGCTCTTTTAGTAATAGCAATCAGTATATAATAACAAAGAAGTGGATGCTTATTTATAGTCACACACTGATTTAGAGGAAAGTTGTCAGTCTTTAATGATTATAATAACTTGAAATTTGGCATTAATTTATGGGAAAAATATCAGTGCTAGCCATTATAGCTAGTAAAATGTGAAAACATCTAATTTAAGCACCAATGAATAATTGTGCCATAGATAAAAATAACAAAATGAATGGAAGTTAATACAAGTTTCCTTCATATCATAGAATAAAATAAATGAAATAAAGATTACTTAGTCTTTAAAATATCAAATACCCTTATCATTTGAATAATGTGCTTTAACACTAAGTAGAACACACTTAGAAATCATTATTTGTTCAAGATGAGTAAGGACATAAGGAAGTTGAGTTTGAGCTATAGATTGTAAATAATGTTATTGAGAATAAAACATAAAATTCACAATATAGAGTACTAATTTCTTGAAAATTTAATTATACTTTTAATTATATGAAACACGCATATTGTTAAATTATCCAGCAGAGTTTGGACTGTCTAAAAGTGACCATATCCATCCACATATGAGCAACACTGATTTGACTTAACGGGTGGGTGGCTATGAACATATTGTGTTGTGTACATGTCTGAAACCCTCAAACAATTGGTAAAGAATTAGCTAGCTAAATATCAGCGAATCTTGTATTCTCACATGACATTAAAAGAATCAGTACAGAAGCTGACATACAAACCATAAATTGTGCTCACAATTATACTGTATGAACTGTGAATTTGTCAATTATTGTTAGTAAGATTTGTTTGTTGGCAGAATGGAATTCCCAAAAGAGACCAATATATTCACATAGATGTCTATCTAAAATGGTCTTAGCGTTCATCTGTCCCAATTACTTCCATGTGTTGAAGTAGCATGTGATACAAAGAAGCTCCCAAAGAGTAAACTAGCAAGTGTCGGAGCTGGCTCCTGAGTGTCACCATGATGCTGAAGGGCAACATCACTCCTGTGTCTTGTACCGTATGTTAAATGCAGCTTATCCAGACTTGATATGTCCAATGAACAAAACCACAGAATCACTCATTAAACATTCCCTCTGTGCCAGCACTGTCCTAGGATGTAGCACAGAGCAGTGAGCACAAAGCTACGCAATTGCTGAGCGCATAGTCATCCGAGTCAATTCATTTCATCTGAAAACCTTCTGGTTTTTCACAACACTACTGTAAGACAAGGAAAGTGAAAGCAGGGCAATTCTTACAGAAGAAATACTGGATTAGGAATATGGGTGAGAGTAAAAATTAAGTTTGTGTGAGTGTGTGTATGTGTGCTTGGAGTAAAGAGATGGTCATACCTAATCGTTACTTATGTTACTTATGTAACTAAAACTTTGAGAGACAAAAGAAATAGTACTTATTTTGGCCCAGGACTTTGGAGTGTTTAATTCTGCATTTCCTTTGACTCATATGTAAAAGCATTTGAACATCACTGCGGTATAAGCAAGATTGATCAGAGATTCTTTACCTCATGACAGACAACATCAGAATATCAAGAAAAGATTAACAATTATGCCTCTGGTCATAATTGCTACTTGTAGGTAGGCAATATCACTGAAATTTTCCCAGAGCTCTCAATATAATGTCAACTGCTCAAAGTCTAGATAAGCAAACTGAAATGCTCAGAACTAAGTGGGACATTTATATCACACCTCTTCCTCATGAGGTTCAGGGGTCATCTTGTGAGCAGGGATGGAAGAGTAAGTACAAGAGACAGAGGAAACACGTTATTGATGTACGTCTGACATTCTTAGGAGGTGCAATTTCAGGGTAAATTTCCTGTTAATCTAGCTCTTGTAATATTTCTACCTCCTCTGATGAAGTGAATTCCTGGTTATGAGGGAATTTTAATATGGATGCATCTGTGGGAACCATGCTTCTCAACTGTGCGTTTTGGTTCCTTGTGGTTTTCATGTAAGTCCGTAGTTCTTGGACCCTATACCAAAAACTAGTGTCAGCTTAGGGATGCCAAGGGCAGACAAACAATCTTCCAGGAAGAAAACACGGATTGGCAAATTAGATATCAAATAGCAAATGGTCAAAACTGAATATATATATATATATATATATATATATATATATATAT
>JADRCC010162223.1:0-31193 GCA_019843855.1 Hylomyscus alleni
CACGCACACACACACACACACACACACACACACACACACACACACACACACCCCACAGCTTTCTTGCAAAACTGAGGCCAAACTGAGAGTTCTACCATGTAGCAACTGAAGCAGAGCTGAGAGGGTCCCACAAGACATACCCCCTTCTGGAAGTGCTTTCTCTCATAAGTTCTTCTAGCCACTGGGTTCTGGGAAGCCAATGAAGGGGCTCCAGTGTTGACAGCCCACTCCCACCCCACCCCACCCCAGCTATCTCAAGTCTAGTGAAATTTCTACTCCTTTCCCTAGCCCTATTTGGTTATAAACCCACCAAGGGCAGGAGCTAAGGAACTCCCACTACAGTCCCTCTGCCCCATCCTCATTTTAGGGTGGAGGGAGCTGTCATCTGTCCCCTGGGGGCAGCAGATGGCCATGTAGTTTAGAAAGGAAAACAGCACTATTTAGAATTAGTCCCGGGTGAGAGGCCACAGCAACATCTGCCTCTGGATGCTTTGGGGAGTCACATTTCCATGGAGTGGCGCTGCCAGAGAGGTGGGAGGCAGCACAGTGGAAATGCTGAAGCCGCCAACAAAGCTCAGGCAGCAGTTGTGGGATGACAGGCACAGGGGCCATTTGTACTCCTCTGCATCTGCGGAAGCCACCCCCTTCCTGGGGCCTCAGCCTGCCTGTTACTCACCTGCAGCCAGCCACAGTGGGACGGGTCACACCCCAGGCAATGGAGTATGTGGCGCAGAAGAGACAAAGTGAAGAAGTAGGTGCCCTAAGGAGCTCTAAGAAGGAAGTAAGGAGAGGGCACACCTGCCATGGCTGGGTTCCCACTGCGGAGGTCCTGAGTGCCATAGGAGAGCATTGCAGAGCAGAGATGGTTCTCATCTCATTGATGGTTCAGGCTTTGCCATGGCTGCATTCCCACTGCGGAGGTCCTGAGTGCCATAGGAGAGAGAGCATTGCAGAGCAGAGATGGTTCTCATCTCATTGATGGTTCAGGCTTGCATCCTGAGGAAGTCCCACCTTTCAGTTCTGAGAGGGTCTTTCCCTACCTAGATGGGCGGTGACTCAGGAAGCAGAGGACATCCAGGGTCCCTCGGGGAGGCGCAGGCACTCCCCAGTGAGTGAAGCTTCCATGCCTCTATGTTGCTCACATCCACTGACACTGGGGGATTGTAGCTCAACTGTGGCCTTCTTAGGGACATTTGAACGATATGAGAGAATATGGCCAGGTGATACAGAGGTCAGACATAGGCCACAGACAGAGGGGAGGGCTTTTGAGCTGTTGTTGTCTGTCCCCCCAGCTCCCTGCCCTAGACCTAGACCCTGCCACTTGGCTCCAGGCATCTGAGAAATGGTCCCATTCAAGTGGCCCTGCTGGACCTACAGCTATGGAATGCTGGTGGTGGATGGTGGCCTCACCCATGGTGGTGGGCCCAGCTAAGCAACATGCCTGCACTATGGTGTCCCCAAGCCCAGGGTGGCAGTGGGGTGGACAATGGAACTTCTCAGCCACCACATTCCCCCACGGAGGAGCTTCCCTGGCCACCAGCTTCCCAGCTCCTGCCCCACCCGCTGGTGTTGGCGTCTGGCCGCGCCCAGCAGGAGCAGCTGTCCCCTCCACAGATGCACCTGCTCCCTGCTGCCCTTTGTCCATGCTGCAGGCGCCTGATTTATTGGCCATATTTTCCCCCTTGCTGGTCCAGCAGAGCACAGCAGTGTTGGCAAGTGTGCATCCAGTCTAGGCGGGTTACCCCAGTCTTCTCATTTGGGTTCCCATTCAGGGTGCTGCAGGGCACACAGCCCATGGCCGGAGGGGAAGAGGAATGTGAGAAAGCTTGGAGCCTTTGGTTACATTGAGTGTCTTTACCCTAAGAGACGTAGCAGGCTTTGCTTTAGGACTGGAGACCTAGTGGCATGGGGCTTGCCCCCTTTTTTCCACCCAGGGAAATCTTCCCGCCTCTTGGAGCCTCAGTCTCACTGGCCTAGAGCTCCCCCAACTCCCGTAGCCTGCAGGAATGGGTGGACGGCAGCTCCATTTGGCTTTGAAGATGAAGCTCCCTCTGTCCCTTAACACTCCCCACCCCCCTCCGTGACTTCACCAATGGCTGGGAAAGAAAAAAAAACCTTTTCTCCAAGTGGGCCGAGGCCAGCGCTGCTCGACAAAGGGGCATTGATCCAGAGAGGAGGGCTGCTCTTAGGGGCCAGCCTCAGCGGGCGGATCCCAGGCTCCCAGCGGCCTCTCCAGCGGGGCTAGTAACTGGATCCATGTGAAGAAAAGGCAAAGACTGCCTCCCAGCCTTCCCAAGGTTGATTCTACCAGAGAAGCAGGTGTGGATCTCAGTGGCTGGCCACACTGGTGGGGAGGTGCCCTACCTACCCCCCATGCAGGAGGGGCCAGATGTCCCCCATCCCCACCCCACCCCACACACACCAAACACACACTTCCCATGCTGGACAGGAACCATAGCAAAGGCTTGAGTTAACTCCCCAGGGGGTGGGGGTGGGATTTGTTTTCTTTAAGCCAGTTGGTTTGAGACTTTTGGCTTCTGGCAACAGATGGTCACCAGAGTGGCCATTTTGTGTCTTCCGTACCCAAGCGGGTAGACTCAGATGAAAGGCTTCAGAGAGGACAGATGCCTCCCAGTACTTCTTCTGAGATACCTAACCCCAGGCCCCACGCTGCCTCCAGCAACTCTTAATGGGGAGGCCTCTCCTGGGGCCGCCTTCACACGGGGGTGGGGTGGGGTGGGGTGGGGGGTTGATTATAAATAGCTGTTCAGAAGCTAGTGGGGACTAACAGGTTGGCTGGAGGTAGGGATTGAGGCAAGTTACAGCCATAGCTTTGGGTGCTTGGGGGTGGTGGTCAAGGAGCAGTCTGCATGCCAGTGAGCAGGCTCTGGAAGTCAGGATGGCTGTTGACGGGGGCTGTGTCTACCCAGCACCTGGCTGTGACCCTGCCATAGGGGCTGCCCTGTCAGCTAGCACGTTCTGCCTCAGAGCCTTTGCCTCTGGGAAGAGCTTGGCTTGGCGGCTCCCAGAGCCTTCTGTGGGAGTGTGGGGCCAAGAGGTGGGGCAGGAGTGGGGTCAGGGATTTATGGCCCAGGCTCTGGGAGCTAGGCAGGCAGGTGCCTAAGGAGGCTACTGAGGCTGGGGCAGTAGTGAGCCTTGAGCTTGCTCCCTCAGGGAACCAGTGAGTCTAAGCCTGGAGACAGGAAACCCCTGACCTGTCTGGAGGTGGGTCAGGCTTTCAGCCTTGCTCCTTCAATGTATCATGTCCTCAGAGGATGGTGCTGCTGCTGCTGGGTGTGTGGGTACATGCAGAGAACTTGGTTTTATTTGTCCTTGGGGGGGGTGCCATTTTGGTTGGGGGTACGATATGAGGAAGCTGTGTCTGAGAGCTGAGTTGTAGAGAGTGGGCACCAGCCTGCATCCTGGCATAGCCCCCTTGCTACAGGGCGGGAACTGAATAGAGAGAAAGCACACACAGTCTCTAGTCTGCCCTGCTTCCCGCTCACTGTGCTATTGATGTTTGAAAGTGGAAGGAACCGTGAACTCTTTTATTACCCAGATGATGCATATTCATGACAGAAGCTGGGAGAGAAAAGCAGATCAGCCTCCTAAATGAGAGTTTCACAGAGTTGTGTCGTGTGGACATCCCCCCACGGCGGGGGCGGGGGGCTCTGCTGGGCCTGCAGGGGCCCCTTCTCCACAGCTCACTTCGAGTATAGACCCAGGTTTGAAATCTGCCTGGTTTGAAATTCAGACTGGTCTTGTCTCTAGCCTGGCCCCTATTAACAGTCGTTATTATTTCTTTTTTATTGAGGTGAAGTTCACTTAGTATGTGAAAGTAACCACTTTAAAGTGAGTGATTCCGTGGCATTGATGCATGCGCCAGAGCTTGCATCATCCCAGAAACCTCTGCCCACCAAGCAGCCACTGCACCTCCACTCTAGAGCCTGATTCCAGTTGCACCTGCTGCCCAGGGTGGGGGTAGCTGTGGCCACGAGAAAAGTGGGCTGAGGAACTAACTGTCCTACATGTCTATCAACAGCTGCAGCGGGGCCTTTGTGGGCCAACGATGCCAGGACCCCAGTCCTTGCCTCAGCACGCCATGTAAGAATGCTGGAACGTGCCACGTTGTGGACCATGGCGGCACCGTGGATTATGCCTGCAGCTGTCCCCTGGGTTTCTCTGGGCCCCTCTGCCTGACACCTCTGGACAATGCCTGCCTGGCGAACCCCTGTCGCAATGGGGGCACCTGTGACCTGCTCACTCTCACAGAATACAAGTGCCGCTGCCCGCCGGGGTGGTCAGGTAAGCGCTGTAGGAAGGCTGAGAACTTCCTGGCTTGGACCCTTGGGCCCGGGCTACCCTATCCTCGTTGACTTGAGATACACTGGTACACCAGACTTTATCCTTTCCTGGCTCAGTTAAGCTGGGATCTCCTATCCAGGAAAAGTCTTGGGGGTTCCTCGGGAACTCCAGTCCTTTCCAAGCCCTGAACTATCTGATTTTTGGCTGCCTTATTCCAGGGCCCCAAACTCTCATTGCTTGTGAGTAAAGGATAAGTCCTCATGTAGCCCTGGTCTTCCCATCTCCTTGTCAGGGTGCCTCGAGTTGCCAATGATTATATGTGTGGGATCCAGAAGACAGGTACACATTTTAGACTGTCATTCCGACTTTTTTGAACAGTCACTTGGTCTCTTGTGACTTCCAGTCCTCTGTATGCAGAAAGATAGCCACATTTTGCAGCAGGTACTGAGAATCATGAAGATAACACTTTAGATCTGTCCCTGGTTGGTGCCTCCATAATGTCCAAATCTGCCGTGGGCTTATAGGGAGGCCCTGGCAACAGCTGACCCTCTTCCCTGCCCCCCAGGAAAATCATGTCAGCAGGCCGACCCCTGTGCCTCCAACCCTTGTGCCAATGGTGGTCAGTGCCTGCCCTTCGAGTCTTCATACATCTGTCGCTGCCCACCCGGCTTCCATGGCCCCACCTGCAGGCAAGATGTTAACGAGTGCAGCCACAACCCTGGGCTGTGCCGCCATGGAGGCACCTGCCACAATGAGATCGGCTCCTATCGTTGTGCCTGCCGTGCCACCCATACTGGTCCCCACTGTGAACTGCCCTACGTGCCCTGCAGTCCCTCACCCTGCCAGAATGGAGGCACCTGCCGCCCTACAGGAGACACCACCCACGAGTGTGCCTGCTTGCCAGGTAGGTTCCGTCTCAGTGTGCTGGCCTCTAGCCTGGATGTCCGTGTTTATGCATGTTCCACTGTCAAGCCTACGGGATGGAGAAAAAGAGTTAATGTCCATTGGAGGGAGTCCAGAAAGAAGCTTCGAGAAGGGCAGCAGCCATGGAGCCTTAGGTGTGGTGTAAGAGCAGGTCAGGATAGGGGTAGGTCAGGTGATACTCTCAGTGGCACCACACACATATGTCAGGTCCTACTGGTCTATTTCTGTCTGGGCCATCTGCTGAGTTCCAGATAGCTTGGTGTATAACCCCCAAGCCTTCTTTCTGCCTTGGTGTTTTCTTCATGCCGGGCCTACCCTGACCCATAGCCAACTAATATCCACTGTCTCAATATCCTGAGCCTCTCTTAGGGCGGGGAACCAGCCTGCCTTTATAGATGCTCACGAGCTGTTTGGCGTCCATATGTGAGTCTCTGTATGTTAGGGGAGCACCCTGTCATGGGCAGTCCCTGGGGTTTCCCCTGTCTCTGGGGATGGTAATTGGATAACAGGGCCTCGAGGGCCTTAGGGGCCTCATGTTGTTCATTACTTCCTCTGCAGTGATCTTCCCACTGGGCCTGATGTTTCTGCAGGGGTGGGGCCTGCAGGCACAGCCCTAGTCCTTTCTGTTGTTCTAACAAAGGTAACTCAGAGATTTGAGGCAGCATGGAGCTGCCACCAATCCACTTTTGGCAAGGGTGGGGTGGGTCAACATACCAGGCAGTTGAGAGGGAGGAGGAGTGGGCTCAGGAAATAGGAATAGATTTGGTTGCTGGGGGTGACCTCAGACCACTCCCCCTTGCAACCCCAGAGCCACCCTACACCCTGAAAAAGGGAAGTTCCCTTCTGCCCCAAGCTTGCAGAGCCAGCCTCAAGACTTATGCGTGCAGACACTGGCTTGTACATTTCCTGAAAGTCATTGGGCAAGCTTAGAGGTAACAGACAACTGCCTACACACTCCCCGGCCTCTCTGGAGGGCTGAGACAGGATCCTCACGCTCAGTAGGGCCCCAGAGCAGTGGGTTCAGATCTGTCTTGGTGGCCGTGTAAGACCTCAGGTCTTAGAACCTGTGTTGAGAGGCTAGACTGGGTCTGTCATGCAGACTGAGAGAAAGCAGCCTTGCTTAAGGAGCTTGTGCTGCCACCAATCCACCTTGGGCAGAGTGGGGTGAGTCAACTCAGAGTGCTGAGAGGTGGGCAGAAGGGAAGCAAGGGCTGGGTGGGGTCCAATTACCATAGCTGGTGGGTCCCATGTGCAGTGGCTGGGTCACCCCCAAAGATGGAACACACACTACCCTGTGTGGAGACGGGCTGTTTCAGAGCAGGGAGAGGGTGAAAATTGTCCACCCAAATTGCTGTTGAAGGGAATCCTGTCTGGGCACAGTTATACTCACCGTTTGGGTTCTCAGGTAGCTATGTACCAGGTTTCCAGAAGACTGTATAAACTAAGGCGATATAGGAGCTAAGATCGGGACAGAACTTAACCCTGAGAGCACTGACTGAGAATTGAAGTGACTCTGGCTCCTGTGTATCCTGCTGAGCTACACCTGGTCCCTTTATACTCCCACAAGCCCAGTTTCCCTGGAGGATGCTGTACAGGCAGAGAAGGCTTTGGCCAGGCTCCACGTAGGACCTATGATCCTTTCTCCTCTGCCCCAGTGAAATCCTTCTACACCTGTTCAGGGCCCCTCCAGGCTCGCTTCTTCCTGGAAGCTTGCCCTGTGCTAGAATAAATCTCCGCACAGGCAGGGAGACAAACTATTTGGTCTTGCTGACCCGTCAAGTTGGTTCCTCCCTCACCCAGATAAGCCTTTTCCAAGCCTCCAGCTTCTTGCTGTGGTGCAAGATGGTGGGGTGGAGGGGCATCTCTGAGGAGGAGGCAAACAGGTGGGTTCTCCAAGGGCAGGAGGGGTTCAAAGGCATCCCCAGAGATGGTGTTAATTAGTAACCGGCTGCAGGTTTGGCTGTTGCCGGACTCGCCTTTCTGAGTTGATCATTGAACTGGCAGGAGTTGAGATTAATAGCTAACTGGCTGTTGAGGAGGCCCTCATGAAGGCCACGCTGCAGGCCACACCTTGGGGCCTAGCCCCAGGCTTGATGGGCTGCCTTAGCCTGTGGAGAAGAGATGGTTGCTTGCCCTGGCTGTGCCCTGAGGAAATCACAGGTTCTGACTGATCAGGCCTGCCTGGATCCCACCACTCTGGTTTCCAGCTTAGTGCTCCCAAGCCCCAGTTTTAGCTCCAACAGTTTTAGGTATTCATGGCTGCCCCATTGATCCAGTGTAGACAACCCCAGTGTGCAATCACCAGAAAGTCTGTTAGTGGTTTTTGTGGCAGAACCTTCAAGAACACTATGTTCCTGGATCCCTGTCTGTTAAGTCATCTCTTTACATAGCAACTTTCTAGAGAGGAGCTGTCACCGGTGGACCCAGGAGTAGGGAATGCCATGGAAGGATAGATAGATGCGTTGTCCAGAGCAGAACATTGCAGGTCCATCCAGAATCTGAAGATGCCGGAGCCCATCTGAGCGGGGCTCCTCAGCAGACTCCTAAGGTCAAGGCTAACCTGCTGGCCCCTGTCCCACAGGTTTTGCTGGACAGAACTGTGAAGAAAATGTAGATGACTGTCCAGGAAACAACTGCAAGAATGGGGGTGCCTGTGTGGATGGCGTGAATACCTACAATTGCCGCTGCCCACCAGAATGGACAGGTATGTACATGCGACTTGCATGCAGCAGCCATCTACTAACTAAACGGTACACAAGGGAGTGGTAGGGAGGTCTGAGCTCTGTTCCATGCTATTGAAGCCCATGCTGCAAGAGCCAGGATGGCTCAGGAGACTGGTAGCATGGGACAGCTCCTGTGCTTCCAGTCGGAGTCAGCACAGCTCAGCATCAGATGGTTCCTGTGAGCTATTAGCAGCTCATATCCAGAATCAGGTCCCAGCACTGAGCCATACAGGAGTCTAGCATTCTGGGCAAGCTTCCAGGGATGCATATAAGGTTGTCTTCAGGAGGCTCACTGGTTAATGATAGCCAGGTCAGCCATGAGATGACAGCCCTTTGAGCTGGAGAATGGGGTAACGTGCTGGCTGCACAAGTCAAATAGGAAGACTTCCTGGAGAGAGTGGCTTTCAGCCCCACAGCCCAGAACAGGGAGCTCATCCTGTAGTTGAGGTTGATGGTCCTGTGGCCCCCTCATAGGTCAGTACTGCACAGAGGATGTGGACGAGTGTCAGCTCATGCCCAACGCCTGCCAAAATGGCGGAACCTGCCACAACACTCACGGTGGCTACAACTGCGTGTGTGTCAATGGCTGGACCGGCGAGGACTGCAGTGAGAACATTGATGACTGTGCCAGTGCTGCCTGTTTTCAGGGTGCCACTTGCCATGACCGTGTGGCTTCCTTCTACTGCGAGTGTCCGCACGGGCGCACAGGTGAGTAAGTGAAGGAATCTCCCAGGAGAAGGGAAACTTGGTTGGCTCACCACCCCTGGTGGAAATGCCTGGGCGCCATGAGTGAGGTCAGAGGGACCAGCTTTGCTCAGAGAGAGGTACAGGGCTGGGCATGCAGCTCAGTTGATAGAGTGGCTGCCTGGCATGCTCAGAGTACTGGATTCAATCCCCTAGTGCCACATAAACTGTGGGTAGAGACACATGCCTGTCAAACCAACACCCAGGGAAGAGTGGATCCAAAGTTCAACGCCATCTTTAGCTATATAGCGAACTTGAGTCCAGCCTGGAGTATGTGACACCGTTTTAGGAAGGAGGTGGGGAGAGATAAAGCAGTGTCTCTTTGGCACCTCCAACCATGACCCAGTAAGCCTTGCTGGACCGAGGCATCCTGGTCTGAACCTTGTGGGATGCTTGAGTGAGTCGCAGAGATTCATCCCAGGGTGTTGGGTGAGAATGGCCCAGCTGCAACAACCTGTTAATCCCAGGATGGGGAAAAGCAGTGCCCACTCACCGCAGCTGCCTTGTCTAGGTCTGCTGTGCCACCTCAACGATGCGTGCATCAGCAACCCCTGCAACGAGGGCTCCAACTGCGACACCAACCCTGTCAACGGCAAGGCCATCTGCACCTGCCCCTCAGGGTACACAGGACCAGCCTGCAGCCAGGACGTGGATGAGTGTGCTCTGGGTAGGTGCAGATGCAATAGCAGAGGCAGCAGGAACAGACTGGCTGTCACATACGGGAGATGTGACCTGTCCTGGAGAACCACCAGTTTGATGGCATGGACTGGGGCATTGTGGGTGGTCTGGAGGCCAGAAGGTAAGCCCTCATCCGTGCCTCCCTCACCAGGTGCCAACCCTTGTGAGCACGCAGGCAAGTGCCTCAACACACTGGGTTCTTTTGAGTGCCAGTGTCTACAAGGCTACACGGGGCCCCGCTGTGAGATTGATGTCAATGAGTGCATCTCCAACCCATGTCAGAACGATGCCACTTGCCTGGACCAGATTGGGGAGTTCCAATGTATATGTATGCCAGGTATGTCTTATGCCACTTCCCACTATGGGGGCTGCCAAGAGCAGAGAGCAGGAGAATGAGTCAAGGCTGCATATCTTGAAATAAGATTTCTGTCACAGTTGGCATCATCTGGGAAACTGAGGCCAGGATAACAGGACAAAGTAGAGAATGTACCCAGAGTTGGGCACATAGACCCAAAGCAGATGTAGACATGAACACGGTGGGCACACTAGACCTGTATGAGGGAGGGTCATTTCTCTCCCGAGATTTCAGCTGGGGCTCTGGAAGGGCCTACCAAAGCCATCCTCAGTCTCACCATCTCCCGTCCACAGGTTATGAAGGTGTATACTGTGAGATCAACACGGACGAGTGTGCCAGCAGCCCCTGTCTGCACAACGGCCACTGCATTGACAAGATCAATGAGTTCCTGTGTCAGTGCCCCAAAGGTGAGGCCACCTACTTACCACAGGTCCTGTGTCCTCATGATCTCTTCCCAGACTCCTTTGAGGGAGGACTTTGCCTTGTGAGTTGACTAGGATGTTTGCAGGCTTTCCTCAAAATGTCAAGTCCCACATGAGCAGTGGGCGTCGTAGGGAGCCTGGCCCCAGAAATCCTTTACTAAAGGAGGGAAGGATAAACAGGACCTGCAGTGCTCCCGAGATAGGAGAGTCCACCTGCTTGGCTCTGTCCTCTTCTTGATGGTCATAGGAGTACGGACATAGTGGTGAGGATCTGACTTGGATGGCTGGGAAGGACTTGGAGGAACTAAGGAGGGGACACAAGCCCTGGGAAGGTGTCTCTTGCCTACCCCAGGGCTGGACCAGGCCTTGAGCCTTCTGAGATGTAAATCAGCCATCCTAGACTAGGTCGAGCTAGGGGAGTCCCATTCACAGCCTAGTGCAGCTGTAACCATAGCAACCAGAGGCTATTTAGAAAAAAGGCCCCTCTGTTGGGCCGGGGAGGCTGCCACTGAGCAGCACTAAACAAGGAGCTGATCAGAGAGGCAGGGTGCAGGGGACAGGATCCAAGGGCAGGTTGAAGCCTGGAGGTCAGTGGCCCCTGGTGCTAAAGCAGCCTCTAAGGAGCCCCTGTTAGCAGGCATTCATAACTTTAGGGTTTGTGGGTAGCAACCAAGGGACTAGGATACTGTCAGATATAACCATCTTGTCTTCCCTGGCCGCAGGCTTCAGCGGGCACCTGTGTCAGTATGATGTGGATGAGTGTGCCAGCACACCATGCAAGAATGGCGCCAAGTGCCTGGACGGGCCCAACACCTACACCTGCGTGTGCACAGAAGGTACAAGAGGCAGTGCAGGATCTGAGGGAAGGGACTCTTGGGGCTTAAGAGAGTGATGAGAAGGGGACAGAAAACTGGGAGGCCTTAGTTCGGGGGGGGGGGCCCACAATCTGAGAGTCAGGAACTTAACTCTGCTTTGACTCCAGGCAGGCTGATGAGAACATCCCGGGGTATGTGATACCCCAACATCTATCAGTGACCTGACCCTGGGCCTGCTCAGTTGGTTTGCCAAGGTTTGGCCAACTGAGTGTTGAGGGAGTAACTGGCCCTGAAGCTCACCAATGCCCACCTTTCCTGCCATCTAGGTTACACAGGGACGCACTGCGAAGTGGACATTGACGAGTGTGACCCTGACCCCTGTCACTATGGTTCCTGCAAGGATGGTGTGGCCACCTTTACCTGTCTGTGCCAGCCAGGCTACACAGGCCATCACTGTGAGACCAACATTAATGAGTGCCATAGCCAACCATGCCGCCATGGGGGCACCTGCCAGGACCGTGACAACTTCTACCTCTGCTTATGCCTCAAGGGAACCACAGGTGACTGGCCGGAGCTGGGACTGGGTGGAAAAGGGTGAGGCCAAGCTTGGAAGCTGATCACATGTCACACTGCCCCTAAGGACCCAACTGTGAAATCAACCTGGATGACTGTGCAAGTAACCCCTGCGACTCTGGCACATGTCTGGACAAGATCGATGGCTACGAATGTGCCTGCGAACCAGGCTACACGGGTGAGTGGCTGAAGTCAGGAGGTCAAGGTCAACCCTAAAGTCATTAGATGAATGAGGTCTGGGAGGGACTGTGGGGTTAGCAGGGGTCCAAGGACTGGGTGACACAAGCTGGGTGTCCACTACTCAGATCTTGGTCTGCCAACTGGTGGTGGAGATATCTGTCATAAAGACTGGGTGGCCTCCACAGGCCTTCTGTCCCTGGTCAGTGTCATCCCTGGCCATGTCAGACTTAATGACCCAGTAGTCTGAAGTGGGGTGGCCAGAGCTCTGAGGCCAGGCTTTTGGACATATGTTTAGACCTGATAAGATCTGTAGCTTCTCTAAGCCCTGGGGACCTTGTCCACCAGATGGACAGTGATGCCTCTGTTCCAGAGGTACTTACTCTAGGAGAGCAGAAGAGAATGGGTCTCAAAGCTGTAGTAAAGCTCGCCTGAAGAATGACTTGGTTGGTAAGGTGTTGCCCTAGCATGCGCAAAGCCCTGGGTTCAGTTCTGTTGCCATATAAACCAGATGCAGTGGCATATATTGTAACCCTCACACTCTGACATTGAAAACAAGAGGATCAGAAGTTTAGGTCATTCTCTGCTACACGTGAGTTTGTGGCCAGACTGGAACACATGAAGACCTGAAGCTACTGGCACTATAGTCGTGTAACTCATTGCTACATAAGGCACTTTACCATAGCTCAAAATTTCATAGATTAGCACAAGGGGAAACTTTAGGCCCAGCTAGGTCTAGCTCCAGGAGGGGTGGACTCTGGGTGGCAGGCCTGGTATCTGAGCCCCTTCCCACCCACAGGAAGCATGTGTAATGTGAACATTGATGAATGTGCGGGCAGCCCTTGCCACAACGGGGGTACTTGTGAGGATGGCATCGCGGGCTTCACCTGCCGCTGCCCGGAGGGCTACCATGACCCAACATGCCTGTCTGAGGTCAACGAGTGCAACAGTAACCCCTGCATCCATGGAGCTTGCCGGGATGGCCTCAATGGGTATGGCAGACTGGCCTGGGAGGTACCAACTAGAAGCCTGGGGCAGACACAGGCTGGGTGAATGGGTGCTCCTGTGAGACCAGTGGTCTGAGGTCAGCCCCTAGAGTCTTCCCAGCATCCCTGGGCTGTATCCTCATTGGCTAGCATCAACTCAGGATATAGACTTTAAGCACACTGTGGCTGCTGAAACAGTTGTCTGATACTTGTGGTGTCAGCAGCCCTTTGTCAGTGTGTGGGGGTGGAGGGGGGATTACTAAAGTATTCATTAAAACTATTAAAGTTTTATACAGAGGGTCAGTACATTGTCAAGGTTGCATTGTCCCAGTCTGGAACCCTTGCACAGTCTTGGGCCAGGTGGGTACCTCCAGCCCAGTAGATGACGTGTCCTTGTCCTCAGACCGGAACTGTAGTTTAGCAGGAGGGCTCTGAGCCCAGGCTATAGCCCAGGCCTCCCTGTAGGTACAAGTGTGACTGTGCCCCTGGGTGGAGTGGAACAAACTGTGACATCAACAACAACGAGTGTGAGTCCAACCCTTGTGTCAACGGTGGCACCTGCAAGGACATGACCAGTGGCTACGTATGCACCTGCCGAGAAGGCTTCAGTGGTGAGTGTGGTGGGTGACACAGCAGAATGGGTCCTCCCTGGTGGCCTCTTGGTCCACCTAATGAGCTAGCGTTTCTCAGGCTGGGCTCCTGGCTCTCCTGAGTACAGAAAAGGCAGAGGCTCAGGCCCACCCCCTCTTGCTCATCTTCCTATAGGCCCTAACTGCCAGACCAACATCAACGAATGTGCCTCCAACCCCTGCCTGAACCAGGGGACCTGCATCGATGATGTCGCTGGGTACAAGTGCAACTGTCCTCTGCCCTATACAGGTACGAGCAGCCAGGGACTGTAATCAGCTCTGGTAGTAGCTAGTGGGGCTACCAGGCATTGAAGAAGGTTCTGTTCCTTGCTGAGGGTCTTAGGTCCTGCAGCACTTGGGCCTGGGCCTGGGCCTAGTCACCAGATGAGCAAACACAGAGGGTGCCTGGGAGGAAGCTCCAGGGTGTGTGTATCCGGGTGTTTATCTGGCATGTCTGGAGTGAGGTGAGCACTGGACTCCTCCAGAGAAAGTCCAGGAGGCTAACTGGTAGATACTGCATGGATCAGTGTCCACTTTGCCTGTGCCTCTGGGCCCTGGCTGCCCTCCTCTGCTGGCTGGGCCTGGGATTCCTTTGATGGCAGCTTCTTTGTGTATGGAGACAAGGAGCCCTCTGTTCAGATGAACAGAGGCAGCTCCTACCATGGGCACTGCCTGCGGAATGGTGAGAAGTAGACCCCCTGCAGGAGAGATGTGCATTGAACATGAAAGCCGTGGCCACGTTGCCCACAACCCCTGCCGCTCCCAATACTGCCACTGAATACTGGTGGCTTCATACTGCCACCGCCGCTGCTACTGCTGCCGCTGGTTTCTGGACATAGAAAGTGGGTCTGTGAAGGTGGAGGCCCTTTCGATGTTCCTATGATGCCTGGCAGCTAGTGACCAGGATGCTGTTTTCTTTGACAAAGTTAAAGGGCCTGGATTTTGTCTCCTGTGTTGGTCAGTGAGGAAACTGTCAGCAGTCAGGCACACCCCATGTTCCTTTTGGTCTTGCTGCTATCGGGGCTAGCGGGAGGAGTCAAGCAGTGCTGACCAGCTTCCTGCTGGCCTGCTTCCTGCTTCCCTTTGCACAATTGTCGGAAACTCTGTCAAAGTTCCTGTCTGCCCAGGTCACCGTGGAAACCGATAGAGAGAGAGGCCCTGGAGACTCTTACCACTGGCTGGGGACATGGTGGGGGACAAGGGAGATAAGGTTTCCTGCAGCCAACTGTGGCCACAAACAGGAAAGCTAGCTGGGATTCCAAGGAGAGTTAACTGGGTTACACATGGCTCCCCCGGGTGGTTATCAGACTTCACTGCCCTAGTGTGAGGCTGTACCCCAAGCTCCCCGACAAGTAGGATATGCTTGGGGTAGCCACAGTAGCTCTGTCTCAGGAGTGAGCCCTCCTGTGACCTGAAGCCTCAAGATCAGCTCAAGGTTTTTCCTGGAATGGGGAGCAGGCCAGGGTCCTCCAGGCTCAACTACCTGTTATAGTAGGGTCTTGTTTTGAAGTTTTCTGGTTGGGCAAGGCTCAGGCTTCATCTTGCAGTATTTGAGAGATGAGAGATGGCTTCCGGGACTGCATAAATGGCTCGTGGAGAAAGCGTGATTGTTGTGGGAACGTGAGGCCTGCTACATGAAGACAGGGTACCACTAAATGCCCATAACCCCAACATTTGGAAGCAGAGATGTCTAGAGAGCTCCCTGGGTGGCCAGCCTAGCTAAAATGGCAAAGCTTCTGATTCAGTGAGACTCGGTCTTAAAGGAGTAAGGTGCAGGCTTGGTAGAGGGCACCTGGTACCCGTCACTCCCTCTACATACACTCTTTTTTTTGGGTTTTTCGAGACAGGGTTTCTCTGTGTAGCCTTGGCTGTCCTGGAACTCAGTCTGTAGACCAGGCTGGCCTCGAACTCAGAAATTCACCTGCCTCTGCCTCCCAAGTGCTGGGATTAAAGGCATGTGCCACCACCGCCCGGCTTTTTTCTACATACACTCTTACACACCCACATGTCTATACTATACACTTAAAGAAAAAGTGACTTCAGAGAGAAACTTGATTCTGCTTTATCTCTAACTTCCTGTCCATAATCATCATTCCTCCCAGGATCAGTCTGGCTGGCCAATCATATAGCATCTCCTGTATCTCCCCCCCCCACCCCTTGGAAGATGCTATGGGCCAGGCTCACTGGGTTCTATCTACTACATAACTTTCTTTCTAGGAGCCACCTGTGAGGTTGTGCTGGCCCCATGTGCCACCAGCCCCTGCAAAAACAGTGGAGTATGCAAGGAGTCTGAGGACTACGAGAGCTTTTCCTGTGTCTGTCCCGCAGGCTGGCAAGGTGAGGCTTGCCTGGTCCCACCAGACTGGGACAAGGATGGTGGGTGGAAAGTCAGGGGCCCCAGCCAGCCTGTGGGACAGTCTCCAGAGATGAGCCCATCAGTTCTGAGCCACCTGCTCTGGGAAGCTCCAGGAGTAGGAGATGACCTTGGATGGCCCTTCCCATTCTAACTCCATAGCCTTCTGTTCCCCAGAGGTTAGGGGAGAAGCACTGGAGATAGACAGGCCAGCTAGGACAGAGGCTCAGAGGGCGGGGGCAGGTAACCAAATGAATTTTGTCCTCACAGGTCAAACCTGCGAAATTGACATCAATGAATGTGTGAAAAGCCCTTGTCGACATGGTGCCTCCTGCCAAAACACCAATGGCAGCTACCGCTGCCTCTGCCAGGCTGGCTACACGGGTCGAAACTGTGAGAGTGACATCGATGACTGCCGACCCAGTAAGTGGTACCCAGCTCTGTCTATCCTATATTCAGGTGCCTCTATCCCTAAGCACACATGGCAGGGAGCGGCTGAGAGTCTGGAGTGGGATATAGTCCTGGTGCCTGATGGTCCTGAAGGACTTGTGGGTAGCTGTGCCCTCAACTCAGTCCACTTGCCTGTGCCTGAAAAGAGACAGGTCAGAGGCTAGAGACGGGCCAGGGGGTGGCTGCTGAGAATCATCAGTGTGTGCTTCACATGGGCTTTGCTGCTAGATTTCCAAACCCAGTTGTGTGATAATGGAGCAGAGGCACCAGGCAGTTCAAAATGATGGCATGGGGCCTAGCTGTATACAACCTTGACACTTGGCCCTTGTACAGGACCCACTGAGTTGTGTAGGGCTTTGAAGATGCTAAAGACAGAGAGAGATTAAGGGAGGTTCCGCCTGGCACCATCGGTGTGTGCGTAGGGGGATGGGCTTCCCCATGACTGCTCTGTGAAGCCACTGCCTTGGGCCTGAGAGAAGGAGCAGATGCAGAGCAGATCCCAGGCTCAGTGCTGGGATCAGCCTGAAGTGAGTGGCCCCATCAACTAGTGTCATTGAGGCTTGCTGTGAGCTCTTGCCACCCTACACCACCACCTCAGCCTCAGCTCCCCATAGCATGGCCAGTGACCAACCAACCTAAGGCTCATCCTTCTGTCCCTCCAGACCCGTGTCACAATGGGGGCTCCTGCACCGATGGCATCAACACGGCCTTCTGCGACTGCCTGCCCGGCTTCCAGGGTGCCTTCTGTGAAGAGGACATCAATGAATGTGCCAGCAATCCCTGCCGAAATGGTGCCAATTGCACTGACTGTGTGGACAGTTACACGTGCACCTGCCCCGCGGGCTTCAATGGCATCCACTGCGAGAACAACATACCCGACTGTACTGAGAGGTGGGTCACAGCCTTAGCTGAGACAGGGAAAGAAATGGACAGTGGAGGACACAAAGTCTCGACAGCAGGGCATGTCAAGTGGGCATTCAGCACTAATTGAGCTGAATCCAGCATTGTCATTATGTTGCAGTGTCCCTTCTAAAGGGACCTTTGTGACCTCCAGTGACTTAGAACAAGGAAGTTTATCCAGAGGAATTGGGGAACCAGCTCCTATCAAACAAGAGCTTTGTAATCCATCTTAGTTCCCCTTTTGCCCTGGCTGCCAGGCAGCTTAGAGTTAAGTATCAGTCTCAAGCCTGATTTGTAATGTGTTTCCTATAGTGTTTTTATTTTGCCCTTGATTTTTTTTTTTCAACCACTATGCGTCCATATGCTACAAAATCTCTGCTCGTGATTTGGGTTGTTGCAGGCAGGTGGGCATAGAGTTGTCTCTCCTGGCAAGGACCTTAGGATCCTCCTCACTCTTCCCTGCTTCTCGTCTGCCTCCAGCTCCTGCTTCAACGGTGGCACCTGTGTGGATGGAATCAACTCCTTCACCTGTCTGTGTCCACCTGGCTTCACGGGCAGCTACTGCCAGTATGATGTCAATGAGTGTGATTCACGGCCCTGTCTGCATGGTGGCACCTGCCAAGACAGCTATGGTACCTATAAGTGTACCTGCCCACAGGGATACACTGGCCTCAACTGCCAGGTGAGCTGAGGTTGCAGGGTGTGACCCAGAAGGCTTAGGACTCTCCACTGCCCATTGCCCAGCCCTAGGCCACATGACCTTCAGAAGGCCAGAGACATAGAAGCAGAGAGGGCTCCCTGGTGTCGTCATTGGTTGATGGAGCCAGAGTGAACCCACATCTTCTGGGAAAATGCCAAGTTGGGTGCTTCTGAGGGAGACAGGTGGGCATGGATACCAGCCAGGCTCTTACTTCTGTGGAGTGCCTTATGTGGCCATCTCTCTGAAGCAGCCTGGGGCAGTGCTCACTTCGGGTGGGGGATGTCCAAGGAAGGGCAGGCAGTGGGCTGTAGAGAGCTTGAAAGAGGGCAAGGGAGACATGGAGCCCAGGCCCATGTTATTCCCAGGGCGGGAGGTGTTTGTGAGTCCTGTGCCTGAGAGTTCTTAGGTGACATTCTTCCTGAGATGGTGGGGGTAGGAGTTGGGGAGTCAGGGCGTAGAATGCCCTATTTCATGTGGGGCCTGTGGGTCATGATCCCAATAGGGGTTGTATATCAGATATCCCAATATCCATATCAGATATTTACATTACAGTAGCAAAATTACAATTATGAAGAAGCAATGAAATAATCTTGTGGTTGGGGGTCACCACAACATGAGGAGCTGTATCAAAAGATCACAGCACTAGGCAGGTTGAGAACCGCTGTGCTACTCAGAGCCAGCCAGGACCAGGACAGGAGGGTGCCCTGGCAGTCAGAGTTGGTCAGGGAGAGGCTGACCAGCGCCTGTCTCCTCAGAACCTTGTGCGCTGGTGCGACTCGGCTCCCTGCAAGAACGGTGGCAAGTGCTGGCAGACCAACACACAGTACCATTGCGAGTGCCGCAGCGGCTGGACTGGCTTCAACTGCGACGTGCTCAGTGTGTCCTGTGAGGTGGCTGCACAGAAGCGAGGTAACTGGCCAGGCCCATCTGTCCTTTCTCTGGCTCAGCTTAGGCCAGGCCTTAGCTCCTTTCTTTCCATCTTGTCCCCACAGGCATCGATGTCACTCTCCTATGCCAGCATGGAGGGCTCTGTGTGGATGAGGAAGACAAACATTACTGCCACTGCCAGGCAGGCTACACGGGCAGCTACTGTGAGGACGAGGTGGACGAGTGCTCACCGAACCCCTGCCAGAACGGAGCTACCTGCACCGACTATCTCGGTGGCTTTTCCTGCAAGGTGTGGGCCGTCCTTGGAGTGGCGGGGAGGGTATGGGCATGAGTGTCGCCGCAGGAGGGCTTTTCACTGGGAGCTAGTGCATCCTGGCAGACTGTGCAAGATCCGGTCACATTACAGATGTGCTGGAGGGGGAGAAATATGCCCATAAGCAGTAGCTTAGGGCACCCCTTTTCCTATATGGTTTCATGGTACCTAACACCTGCTCCAAGACTGGGTGTTGTCCCCTCCCCACCTTGGACACTTACTTTAATTTACTGAGGTCCTGCCTGGGGTCTGCTGGGTGGAGACTGGTGCTACACTGTCCTGCCCTTGCTGCAGGGCGGGACAGTGTAGTCTAACTGGTTGTATGGCCTGTGTGGCAAGTGGGGGACGTGATACCACAATCCCAGCTAATCTGTGACCTGTGCCATTTCTATAGTGTGTGGCTGGCTACCATGGGTCTAACTGCTCCGAGGAGATCAATGAGTGCCTGTCCCAGCCCTGCCAGAACGGGGGTACCTGCATTGACCTAACCAACACCTACAAGTGCTCCTGCCCTAGGGGCACACAGGGTAAGGGTAGGGACCTGGATGGCATGGGCAGGGATCCAGCCAGAGATCACTCAGTCTTGTCCTGTGAGGCCAAGGTGATTCACAGCTGACCACGGAATGGGAATCTTAGTAGGAAGATGGGCTCCAGTGGCACTGTGCTACCTTCCCTGAGTCCCAGGTCCAAACTGATTGCTGGACTGGTCCACACAGGACAGTCAGTATCATCTGATGGTGTCTGTGGTGACTCTGCAGGTGTACACTGTGAGATCAATGTTGATGACTGCCATCCTCCGCTTGACCCTGCCTCCCGAAGCCCCAAGTGCTTCAACAATGGCACCTGTGTGGACCAGGTGGGTGGCTATACCTGCACCTGCCCACCAGGCTTCGTCGGAGAGCGGTGTGAGGGCGATGTCAATGAGTGTCTCTCCAATCCCTGTGACCCACGTGGCACCCAGAACTGCGTGCAACATGTTAATGACTTCCACTGCGAGTGCCGGGCTGGCCACACTGGTGCGTGCCTTGGGCAGGTGGGTCGAATGGGTGGATGGGCAGGGTCAACAGGGCTGGCTCGGCTCCTTACTGTCCCTTCACACAGGACGCCGCTGTGAATCAGTCATCAATGGCTGCAGGGGCAAACCATGCAAGAATGGGGGTGTCTGTGCCGTGGCTTCCAACACCGCCCGTGGATTCATCTGTAGGTGCCCTGCGGTAGGTGTCCCTGGTCCTGTGTGGATGCAAGGATGACAGGTCTGAGGGTGCCTGAACCCCAACTCTTATGTTGAGTGGATCTGTCCCCTACTCACTCTCGCTCTGAGTAGTTAGCCTGAAGACCTCTAGCAGAGGCTAGGGCCAAGTCACATGCTTCCTCATGTCTACTCCCAGCTTGTTCATAAAACTTGAATGGGCATGATCCATACATGCCTGTGGTCCCAGTATTCTGGAGCGTGAGGCTGAAAGATTTCGTTGTATTTGAGGTACCTTAGGCTACAGGACGAGACCCTGTTTAAAATGTTTATTTCCTACTGTGCTATGTTGAGAACCTCTCTCAGACTGGGCAAGTGTTTGCCCAACATTTTTAAATGGATGTTCATTTTTGAGCAGTTTTAGGTTTGCATGAGAACTTAGCAGGAGGGCCATTTCCTATGGTTGCTGCCTTGCATGGAAGGTGTTGAGAGTCACACTCTGAGCTGGCACTAATGTGTAGTATTTGCTCTGGGTATTGACACGCAGGGATTTGTACACATACAATGTACCAGTGTCACCCTTGGGTTTCATGGCTCTAAAAAAACTCGTAGGGTTCTCTCCTATTCAGATATCCCTCCAATTTGAAACCTTTGACAATCCTGACCTTCCTATGGTGAGGATGTTTCTTTCTTTTTTTTTTTTTAAAGATTTATTTTGTTTATTATATAAGTACACTTTTATTAAGTGAGTACACTGTAGCTGTCTTCAGATACTCCAGAAGAAGGCATCAGATCTCATCATAGATGGTTGTGAGCTACCATGTGGTTGCTGGGATTTGAACTCAGGACCTTCGATAGAGCAGTCAGTGCTCTTAACCGCTGAGCCATCTCTCCAGCCCCGTGAGGATGTTTCAAGGCCCTTGTTACTGGGGCAGGCATGGACAACTTTCACAGGTCACAGACTGTGGCCAGGCCTTGGCTGGGATGTGCATGGTGTCCCTGAATCCATGAACCCTGATCAAATGCACAATTCTCTCTCCACCACAGGGCTTCGAGGGTGCCACATGTGAGAATGATGCCCGCACTTGTGGCAGCTTGCGCTGCCTCAACGGTGGTACGTGCATCTCAGGCCCACGTACTCCCACCTGCCTATGCCTGGGGTCCTTCACTGGCCCTGAGTGCCAGTTCCCAGCCAGCAGCCCCTGTGTGGGTAGCAACCCCTGCTACAATCAAGGCACTTGTGAGCCTACATCTGAGCGCCCTTTCTACCGCTGCCTATGCCCCCCTAAATTCAACGGGCTGCTGTGCCACATCCTAGACTACAGCTTCACAGGTGGCGCTGGGCGAGACATTCCCCCACCGGAGATTGAGGAGGCCTGCGAGCTGCCCCAGTGCCAGGAGGATGCAGGCAATAAGGTCTGCAACCTGCAGTGTAATAATCACGCGTGTGGCTGGGATGGCGGTGACTGCTCCCTCAACTTCAATGACCCTTGGAAGAACTGCACACAGTCCCTGCAGTGCTGGAATTATTTTAGTAACGGCCGCTGTGACAGCCAGTGCAACTCGGCCGGCTGCCTCTTTGATGGCTTCGACTGCCAGCTCATGGAGGGACAGTGCAAGTAAGTAAGGCTGAGTTTCTTCAGAGCCCCAGAGCTCAGGATGCTATGGGAGGGCCAAACCAAACACCAGGCTCATGAAGCCAGTGTCTATCCCTGCTCATAGTGGGTCACCAAGCACATTTCCCAGGTCTGGCCCATTCAAGGTGGGTTTGAGGTCCAGAGGCTGAGATGGGACTGAGTGCATCCTATACCTCCTCAGCCCCCTGTATGACCAGTACTGCAAGGACCACTTCAGTGATGGCCACTGCGACCAGGGCTGTAACAGTGCCGAATGTGAGTGGGATGGCCTAGACTGTGCTGAGCATGTACCTGAGCGGCTGGCAGCTGGCACCCTGGTGCTGGTGGTGCTGCTTCCACCCGACCAGCTACGGAACAATTCCTTCCACTTCCTGCGAGAACTCAGCCACGTGCTGCACACCAACGTGGTCTTCAAGCGTGATTCACAAGGCCAGCAGATGATCTTCCCTTACTATGGCCATGAGGAAGAGCTGCGCAAGCACCCGATCAAGCGCTCGACAGTGAGTTGGGCCACCTCTTCACTGCTTCCTGGCACCAATGGTGGGCGCCAGCGCAGGGAGCTAGACCCCATGGACATCCGTGGGTGAGTGAGCTCCAGCTCCTGCTGTTGTGGGCCGTTTCCCAGTGTATCCCTGGGTTCTCTAACCAGCTCAACCCTGGAGGTGCAACCTCAGTGGAGGTAGTATTATGATCAGAAAGCACCGGGGAAGATGAGGGCATCCCTCTGCTGGTTTCTGGCAGACTTCAGTGTTTGCCTAGATGTGGTTTTCAGGCCCTACTGTGTACCAGGTATTGGAGATCATGCTGATTAAAGCCTCCAGGGTGTCCCCTGGGGCTAAGTCATCCCGGACCAATCCTGTACCTCCGTCACTACGGTCCTTATCCACACTACAGGGGTGCAGAAGGGCACTGTTGCTGAGCCTTGAAGGCTGAGGAGCCGAGAGTGGCAGCGAGGCGGCACACATAAGAGCATCTCCTGGATGCTGCACAGAGCCACCTGGGGGTGGGCAGGGAAGCCAGGCATTTGGACGTCCCAGGACCCTGAGCTATTGGGCATCTGCCTGGTGGCACCTTAGTGTCTCCTGACCTCAGTGGTTCCTAGTCCTGATTTTCTTGGCATGAGACTGTGGTGAAAGTCAGAAATGAATTGTTCCCTGGAGGCTGTGTTAGAATCCTGTGTGTGAGAGGCCAGTGACTGAGAATTGGTGACTTGGTTGGCATGAGCATCTGAGCCTGCTGTTGCCTCAAGCTACACCCTAGCGAGGAGTTACAACTGCATCCCTGCAGTTCAGTGGGGGACTGGGCACTGTTCTCAAGAGGGCATTGGATGCCTAAAGACCATTTATTCTCTGAAGTGAAGAAAGGGGCGCTGTGCACCCAAGGGGCAAGGATGGACAGTAGAATGAGCCCCTGCTGAGTGCTATAACTGGGGCTGTCCAGGGAGACTGTCCCATTGCAGGGAGACTGTCCCACTGCAGGACTGTTGTCTGATATGCCCTCTGGGTCAAGGTGATAGATTAGGGAGTGAGAGCTGGTGTGCAGGCAGCATTCTGATCTCACTGTGCTGTGTGTGTTCTCAGCTCTATTGTCTACCTGGAGATCGACAACCGGCAGTGTGTACAGTCATTCTCACAATGCTTCCAGAGTGCTACCGATGTGGCTGCCTTCCTAGGCGCTCTTGCCTCACTTGGCAACCTCAATATTCCCTACAAGATAGAGGCCGTAAAGAGTGAGTGATCACGGGCTGGAGGGGTGGCTCAGTGGTTAAGAGCACTGGCTGCTCTTTGCAGAGGACCAGGGTTCAAATCCTAGCACCCATGCAACATCTTACAACTATCTGTAACTCTAATTCCAGGGCATCCAACACTTTCTGATCTCTGCAGGCACCAAGCGCACACAGGGTCCTGACATACATGCAGGCAAAACACCCATACACGTTAATTTTTTTTTAAATGAGTGCCCTACCCCGGCCAACCCTGCCTTTTCAGGGATGGGTTCCTTGGGGGGAGGGAGAGTCTAAGAGGGTCATAGGCAGGCTGTCTCTCACTCCTTGTGCCAGCTGCCATTCCCAACTCAGGAAGTGCTTTTCTGGAATCTTTTCCATGGCCTTCCTCCCTGTGGATAGTGGGAGCCGTGAGTCAAAGCTGTCCCCTAAGATGTATACATATACCAGAAATTGTGGAGGAACCTTTTTTCTCTCTTCATTCTTTACCCCTGATTTTTCTTTGTTGGATATTATTTCAAAATCATTACTAGGGTTTTTTTGTGTTGGTTTTTTTTTTTTTTAAGAGAGAGAAGAATTGATCGGTGTCATGTGAAGTGTTGAAGTTTGTATCTTGAAAATCCCCCTA
Source organism: Hylomyscus alleni (assembly GCA_019843855.1). Lineage (NCBI taxonomy): Eukaryota > Metazoa > Chordata > Mammalia > Rodentia > Muridae > Hylomyscus > Hylomyscus alleni. The sequence continues at coordinate 24,113 of JADRCC010162223.1, forward strand.
AATCCTTTGTCTTAACAGCTCAATGCGAGCGCAGTGATTTGAAGTTCGCTAATCCTCCTTCTCGAAAGGGGAGAAGTGAGCCCTGTCTCCAGACAGATCAGCTGGTGCAGGAGAGAATTTAGCGATAGTTTGCAATTCTGATTAATCACGGAGAAAATGACCTTATTTTGGGGGGTGGGATGGAGGAGAGTGGGTGAGGAGGCACTGGCCGTGGAGCCAGTCCTCCGCCCCCCACCAGCCCACAGCATCACCACGCCTGACGTGGGGTGCTTGCCTGCCGCCCCTGCCCGCAGGTGAGACGGTGGAGCCTTCGGGGCCCTCGCAGCTGCACTTCATGTACGTGGCAGCAGCTGCCTTCGTGCTCCTGTTCTTTGTGGGCTGTGGGGTCCTGCTGTCCCGCAAGCGCCGGCGGCAGCATGGCCAGCTCTGGTTCCCTGAGGGTTTCAAAGTGTCAGAGGCCAGCAAGAAGAAGCGGAGAGAGCCCCTCGGGGAGGACTCAGTCGGCCTCAAGTGAGTGGACACTGCTCCCACTGTGTGTGGGTGGGTGAGTGGCAGGGGTGGTGGGGGTGCTTAGCTCCTGCAGGCCCATGGGCCCATCCATCCCTGTCTGTTAGCCTAAGCCCATCTGTATGTAGAGGATGCCCACATGAGTCGTGGCTTCAGGGCATTTCCTAGAGTACCTGCTCAGTCTCCCTACCCCTACACCCAGGCCCCTGAAGAATGCCTCAGATGGTGCCCTGATGGACGACAATCAGAACGAGTGGGGGGATGAAGACCTGGAGACCAAGAAGTTCCGGGTGAGTCCAGTAGGCTCCCAAGCTTCCCTGGGTGGCACCTCCCACTTTGGCCCCAAGTGATGAGGCTCTGCTTACTCTGTCCAAACTCAGTTTGAGGAGCCAGTGGTTCTTCCTGACCTGAATGATCAGACTGACCACCGGCAGTGGACCCAGCAGCACCTGGACGCTGCTGACCTGCGCATGTCTGCCATGGCCCCAACACCACCTCAGGGTGAGGTGGATGCTGACTGCATTGATGTCAATGTTCGAGGACCAGGTAAGGCCACTGGACACACATGCACACATCCTGTAGCCTAGACTTAAGAGGCCAGGAGGACTTGAGGAGGGCTAGGTCACTGAAGGGCTGTGCCAGAGCAGCATCCTCTCCTGGGCTCATCATCTCCCTCCCGCTGCCCCCAGAGTATACTTTTTCATGAATGCTGCTTTGCAATAGTCAAAGTGTTAATTTTTTCCCTTTTTTTTTTTTTTTTTTGAGGCAATGTCTTACTCTATAGAACAGGCCGGCACCAAATTTGTTTGTTTGTTTGTTTGTTTGTTTGTTTGGTGTGTGTGTGTGTGTGTGTGTGTGTGTGTGTGTGTGTGTGTGTGTGTGTGTTTCGAGACAGGGTTTCTCTGTATAGCCCTGGCTGTCCTGGAACTCACTCTGTAGATCAGGCTGGCCTCGAACATAGAAATCTGCCTGCCTCTGCCTCCCAAGTGCTGGGATTAAAGGCGTGTGCCACCACTGCCCAACCATGACTTTTTTTTGTCTCAGTTTTTAGTATGCTGGGATTATAGGTGTGGCCCCACCCATGCCCAGCTAAAGTGTTGACTTTTAAAATTATACGCATACAGGTGTATATAATATGTGTGTGTGTATATTTTATTTTATGTGCATGGTTCTGCCTACATATATGTCTGTGTATCATGTGCATGCCCAGTGCCTGTGGGGAGCCTGAAAAGGCCATTGGATCCCCTGAAATTGGAGTTACAGATGGTTGTGAGCAGAACTCAGGTCCTCTGGAAGAGCAGCCAGTGCTCTTAACCACTGAGCTATCTCTCCAACCCTTATTTTATGTTTTAAAGCATTTATTCATTCAAGTGCAAGGGGCACGCATGTACCATAGTGCACTCGTGGAGGTCAGAGGACAGCTTGTATGAGTGGGTTCCCTCCTACTATGTTGGTCCCAGGGTGTCTTCCAGGGAGGCAGCGCTGCATCCTTGGGGACCTCGTCTGGGGTCCCTTAAACTGAAGGCTGTAGAGGACTGCCAGGGCTACGGCTGAATGTTGGCCCTCCCTGGGGCTGACACCACTCTTCCCACACCTACCCGTTTCTGTTCCTCTCTGCAGATGGCTTCACACCCCTCATGATTGCCTCCTGCAGTGGAGGGGGCCTCGAGACAGGCAACAGCGAAGAAGAAGAAGATGCACCTGCTGTCATCTCTGACTTCATCTATCAGGGTGCCAGCTTACACAACCAGACGGACCGCACAGGGGAGACCGCCCTGCACCTGGCTGCCCGATACTCTCGTTCAGATGCTGCCAAGCGCTTGCTGGAGGCTAGCGCAGATGCTAACATCCAGGACAACATGGGCCGCACCCCATTACATGCAGCAGTTTCTGCAGATGCTCAGGGTGTCTTCCAGGTACGCAGCACTGCATCCTTGGGGCCAGTGACCTTGTCTGTGGTCTGTGGCCAGTCAGACCAGGACAGTGGTCCTCCAGTCTCTAATTCCAAGTGTGACTGGGCAGGGATGGCTGGCACCTCCACACTGCATTTTGAAGGAAGTCCAGGTTACAGAGGGCATCAAGCCCCACCTGTGTTCTCTGAGCAGGCTGGCTGAAGATGGTCTTGAGGAATCTACAGGGTGAGGCAGGGCCTCCCTGCCCTCAGTAAGACCCTCCAGTCTCAAGGCTATGGCCTTAACTTGAGGTCTCCACCCCAGTACTATAATCTTTGCAACCTAGCCCCACCCCATTCAGCTGTGGCTGCAGGCATAGCCCATGGCAAGAGAAAGAGAGCTTTAGAGGCTGCTGGTCCTGGCCTGCAAACCTATCTCCTGGCTTTGCCTAGAAGCCTGGAGCCAGTCAGGGTAGATTTAAGGATTTAGCTGCCTGGGTCTGCAGGGACCATCCCTAGTAGTTGCTCCTGCGTGTTGCCAGCCAATGACCCCTGCTACCAGACCCATCCTCTAGGCGGCACTGGAGCAGGCTTCAATGGGGAATAGAAAATAGCAGGCATCAAAAAGCTTGTCGTTTAATCATTTCTTTCTTGAACCATACTTTGTCGGTCTGCAGAAGAAATTAAAGAGGACAGGGCAATGTACACCTGTTGTTCCAGCACTCGAGAATCTGAGATGATTGTGAACATAAGGCTAGCCTCATCTTCATAGAAAGACCCTATTTCAAAATAGCAAAGAGAGGTTGAGATCAGCCACAGGTTAAGTTGACTGCTCTCCACGTGGCCTGCTTGCATAGACAGATGTGTGTACGTTTTGTAGGAATCCAGGCAGTGCTGTGAATCCTTACTCAGGTCACCACCCCACTCCTCCCACCGTAGCAGTTCCAAGTACGGCTGTGGGCCATGAGCAGGATTCCCGTTCCCGTTCCTGTTACCCTCCCCTCTGTCACCCATGCTATGCAGTTTGATTTCCTCAACCTGGAGGTCTGGCAGCCATGACCAAAAGATGAGGCCACCTGTGGTCCCAGTGAGTCCCACTGTCGCTAGGGACTGGAGTAAGAATCCCAGCCCCTCCTACACCAGGAATGTAGCTCCTGTCTTCCTCAGGGACTCGTCTGAGTCATGGGAACAGCTGACCCCAGGCCAGGCATTGGTTCCTGGAGACAACGGGCTTGCGTTTAGATCACTCTGCCTGAATCCATCCCTGCCTTCCAGATCCTGCTCCGGAACAGAGCCACAGATCTGGACGCCCGAATGCATGATGGCACAACCCCACTGATCCTGGCTGCGCGCCTGGCCGTGGAGGGCATGCTAGAGGACCTCATCAACTCACATGCTGATGTCAATGCTGTGGATGACCTAGGTAGGCCCAGCAGCTGTGCTGAGGACATCAGTGAGTGAGATCTGCTCAGGCCTAAGCCATCCTACTCTCCTTGCTTCCTTCCTTTCCAGGCAAGTCGGCTTTGCATTGGGCAGCTGCCGTGAACAATGTGGATGCTGCCCTTGTGCTCCTGAAGAACGGGGCCAACAAAGACATGCAGAACAACAAGGTAAGCAGAGGGGCTGCCTTAACCACAGGGGCATGATGGGGACTCCGGAGCACCCATACATTGACCACTTAGAGTGTAAAGAGTATCTGGGACTCAGCTAATTATTCTGACTCCTCCCAAGTGTGGGGACTGGGACAATAGCAGGTAAAATAACCAACCCATGCTCTTGCTGGCGATAAGATGAGGCAGCAGCAGCTGTCCTATGTCACTGTTACTTGAGTATTTGAATTACTTCTGTCTCCTCCTGTCCCTGGTGGGTGTGGTGACCCTAGGGGTTCAAGATTGGCCAAGGGGCAGGGATGGGGTGGCCCTGTCTCTTAAGGCCTGCAAGGCCCCTGGTTTGGCCCACCACTACCATCCTCCCTCCTTTGGGATGAGGTAACTCTGCTGAGCTGGGCTGCATCTCTCCACCTTGCCTCTCAGTGTCTCTATTCGGGCAGGGCTTAGTTGCTCAGGAGTGCAGAGTTTGTGCCTCCCTTACTAGCTCCACTGCAGGCTGGGAAATGGAGCAGGAGTGAGGAACCGGGAGTTGCTGTTGGACAGGGTGGGCCAGTGGTTATAAAGAGAATCCGAGCCTGGTAAACAGGGCTGTAGCCTCCTAGGCCCTTCACACTCCTCACGGAGAGGTAAACGATTATGTCTCCTGGGCAGAACAGACCTGGAAGGAGCTGAGATGCCTTCTCCACTGGTGACCCTTTAGACAGGAAGTACCTTCCCCATGTCCATTTACTTGTCTTAAAGGTTCCTGAATCCCAGGTCTGCAGTATCTGTACCTGCATTTTGGGGAGGAGAGTAAAGGGCACACAGTTCATTATGTTTTTGTCAGTCTGGCCCCACACAGGGGAAGCCCTATGAATTTACCCCACAGACCTTCTCTGGGGGTGTGAGGTGTTAAATCTAGGTTCTCTAAAAAAGGACTCAGGACCAGCTAGGTGTGCTTCCTAGCACCAGGAAGCTGAGGTAGGATGTTGCTGAGTTCCTAGCCACTTTGGGTAACATAGGAAGGCCCCACTATAAATCCTTTTCTTTCCGAGCCTGTTGTCTAGGATGCTCAGGTCTAGATAGGTCTCTCCAGATATGAAAAGAGAAGGAGCCCCTCCCCCTAGGCCATCCATCATAGATGACTCAGCAAGTTCTACACCAGGCCCAGCTCCCTCATGTGCCTCCTGTCCATGTCCTACAGGAGGAGACTCCCCTGTTCCTGGCCGCCCGTGAGGGCAGCTATGAGACTGCCAAAGTGCTGCTGGACCACTTTGCCAATCGGGACATCACAGATCACATGGACCGGTTGCCTCGGGACATTGCACAGGAGCGTATGCACCATGATATCGTGCGGCTTTTGGATGAGTACAACCTGGTGCGGAGCCCACAGCTGCATGGCACTGCCCTGGGCGGCACACCCACTCTATCTCCCACACTCTGCTCGCCCAACAGCTACCTGGGCAACCTCAAGTCTGCCACACAGGGCAAGAAGGCCCGCAAGCCCAGCACCAAAGGGCTGGCTTGTGGTAGCAAGGAGGCTAAGGACCTCAAAGCACGGAGGAAGAAGTCCCAGGATGGCAAGGGCTGCCTGTTGGACAGCTCGAGCATGCTGTCACCTGTGGACTCCCTCGAGTCACCCCACGGCTACTTGTCAGATGTGGCCTCACCTCCCCTGCTTCCCTCCCCATTCCAGCAGTCTCCATCCATGCCTCTCAGCCACCTGCCTGGTATGCCTGACACCCACCTGGGCATCAGCCACTTGAATGTGGCAGCCAAGCCTGAGATGGCAGCACTGGCTGGAGGCAACCGGTTGGCCTTTGAGCCACCCCCGCCACGCCTCTCCCACCTGCCTGTAGTCTCCAGTGCCAGCACAGTGCTGAGTACCAATGGCACAGGGGCTATGAATTTCACCGTGGGTGTACCAGCAAGCTTGAATGGCCAGTGTGAGTGGCTTCCCCGGCTCCAGAATGGCATGGTGCCCAGCCAGTACAACCCACTACGGCCAAGTGTGACGCCAGGCACGCTGAGCACACAGGCACCTGGTCTCCAGCATGGCATGATGGGCCCACTGCACAGCAGCCTCTCCACCAGTACCTTGTCCCCGATTATCTACCAGGGCCTGCCCAACACAAGGCTGGCTACACAGCCCCACCTGGTGCAGACCCAGCAGGTGCAGCCACAGAACTTACAAATCCAGCCTCAGAACCTGCAGCCACCATCGCAGCCACACCTCAGTGTGAGCTCAGCAGCCAATGGGCACCTGGGCCGGAGCTTCCTGAGTGGGGAGCCTAGCCAGGCAGATGTGCAGCCACTGGGCCCCAGCAGTCTGCCTGTGCACACCATTCTGCCCCAGGAAAACCAGACCCTGCCCACATCACTGCCATCCTCCATGGTCCCACCCATGACCACTACCCAGTTCCTGACCCCTCCTTCCCAGCACAGCTACTCATCCTCCCCTGTGGACAACACCCCCAGCCACCAGCTGCAGGTGCCAGAGCACCCCTTCCTCACTCCATCCCCCGAGTCCCCTGACCAGTGGTCCAGCTCCTCCCCGCATTCCAACATCTCTGATTGGTCCGAGGGCATCTCCAGCCCTCCCACCAGCATGCCGTCCCAGATCACCCACATTCCAGAGGCATTTAAATAAACAGAGATGTGGGATACAGGACCCCAACTTCCGTTCCCAAGCCCTGTTGGGAGTCCTTTCCAGTGCTTCAGGATGCTGGGGCGACCAAAGGAGCCTTTAAAAAAAATGTTTTTATACAAAGTAAGAGGACAAGAATTTCCATTTTTTTTTTTTTTAGTATTTATTTATGTACTTTTATTTTCCACAGAAACACTGCCTTTTTATTTATATGTATTGTTTTCTATGGCACTAGGGAAAAACATATCTGTTCCAAGAAAATAAACTAGTTCTCAGAGCCTTGATTTTCCTGGTCAGGGTGAGTTCCCTGTGTGTCTGTAAAATATGAACAAGGATTCATGATTTGTAAATGCTGTTTATTTATTGATTGCTTCTTTCCAAAATTGAAAAAAAAAAAAAAAACATGACAGGAGAAGGGAGGCTGGAAAGTGGCCTGGCCAGAACCCC
>JADRCC010162229.1:0-18964 GCA_019843855.1 Hylomyscus alleni
AGAAAGAAAGAAAGAAAGAAAGAAAGAAAGAAAGAAAGAAAGAAAGAGAGAAAAAATGAATTGGGCAGACATTACTTGATTAAAGCCAACTTATACAATCCTGCCACCAATAGAGAGCTATAAATATTATCTCCTGTTGCTCATGTTTCAACATCCAAAAATATTTTGAACTGAGCATAACACTCACTTCCTGTGAGATCTTCCATAAGCTATGATACAGACAATCTGTGTATATTTTGCTTAGGATAACAATCTGGGTAATTTTCCATTTCAATTCCTGGGATTTTTATAGTTTTTTAGAACAATTTTCTTACATGAAGACAGTACTGCCAAGTAATCATTAATCAAAATGGGAAATATATACATATGTATGTACATGTATATATTTTTTCAGAGTATCATTTGGCTTTTTCAGCAGTAAGCATGGATTTGAATTTTTGTATATTTTGTACTTTCTGTCTCTAACAAAATTATACATGGCGGAAATAGCCAGAATTAGATACAAGAATGCTAACTTACCTAACAAATGATTGAACCCAGAACACCCGTTTGATGGGTTTGCCAAGTCAGTTTTTTGTAACATGGTAGCCTCTTAAATAAGGAACAGGGCAAGCTGGAGTCGGTTAGTCAAACTTCTTTCTGTACATCAAGGAAGGACTAATAGTTTCTTGTAAGAAATGTCTCTCTTCCTGCTTGCTTTGATAGTGACTATACGCCTGAGCAATTTAGGAGATTTATGGCATCAGTTTTGAAAAGGACTTTCTTCTGACACCTCCTGGTATAAAAAAGCTTCGGGTTTGGGTGACGAGGTTTTGGACTGTGTTTTAATACAAGTATTCTGTTATTCAACTCTAGGGTAAGAACTTGATAGTTTGTTTCATTTCAGAGTTACCTAGTCATGGAACATTAGCAGGTTAAGAGATGCCTTCCGGACCTATGTTCCTCTGGCTTCCAAGAGCTCCCCAAATACTCCAAATAAACTCCTTCCAAACACAGGTCCTAGATAGAGATCCCGCAGGCAAGGCCGTCTCAGTTCTGGCTTTAAAGTTTGGATGCTGACAAATTCCACAGAGATATCGATATCTAGTTTCCTTACACTCCCCCATTTCCTCTCACGCTTTGGGATGTTAAAGCTGTTTCCAGTATTGCATGTTTTCCTTTGGCCTCTCCTGCTGTATTTGGAACGAAGCTGACTCTGTGCTGGCCTCCGAACTGCCTATAGGGATTAACACACAGGGTGGGGAAACTCTCTCAAACAGGATGGTGACAGCTCTCTCAAGCCTACTAACTATGAGGCAAGGTCTCCTGGCATCCACTTTTCAAACTGAAAGAACAAAGGACTGACCCTCTAGTCGAGGACTGAGTATTTTCTTGAAGTTACCTGTTCTCGATCATCACTGTTTGCTGTCCAAGGTAGAGGATAAAATTTAATGTTTGTTGAAACACTCTTAGAAATTCTTTTATAGTCTTCATCCTTTCAAGCATCCTGTCTTTGGCTCTGGACCACTCCCCAAACAGTAAGGTGGCAGGCAATTAAATAAGCATAGTTTACACCATGACTGTCTAATAACCACACCGCTAGGCTTCCTGTCAGCTGTCAGTCGCTTTAGTTCAGTTATTACTAAAACTTTCGAACCCCGTATAGGCTCAGTTTCAGCAGGCACGAAGAAATGATTTGGACAGAAAGGAAATTCAGTGTTCAGACAAAAGGACATTAGAACTGAAGAGAGGGTGACTTGTTCATAAATGCAGGTACTTGTGATAAAGTTATGTCATCATAAAGTTTAAAATATCCTGAGTCAAAATGTCTTTAGTAAACGACCTATCTATAACATCGCAACTTGGTAACAGCACAGAGTGGAGTGTTGACGGCTTCCCGGTGTGATCTCATGGGTGAGTGGAGATTGCGTTTCTCTGTGGCTGCTTAGCATGTTAAGAATATGTCTTACCATACATCACTAACCTGGGAAAAGACTAAACTCCAGAACTGGAAGCACTGACTCCACTGAAGTGTGTGACTTTCTCATCATGATATAGCCAGAAAGTCTTAACTGAAGCAGTTTAAGTCAAAGACCATTTGGGCCTCATCTATTCTAAATTTCCAGTGAATTACAGGGTGACCACAGGGGCCTACAGACAACACCCCAGTGGGGATAAACATTAACTTATTGTGAGGCAGAACCTCATTACATATCCCTGACTAGCCTGGAACTCTCTATGTAGACCAGGCTAACCCTGAACTCACAGAGATCTACTTACCTGTGCTTCTTGGATGCCAGGATGAAGACATGCACCACCAGGCCCAGCCTAAAGCTAACATTTTGTTGTCTGGTATTAAAATAGAATCTCTTGTGCTGCCATCAAACGCAAGATCTTCCTGGTTGTACCCTACGGGTGCTGGCTATACAGACATGCATCGCCACAGCCAGCCTAAGGCCATCACGGTTTAAATCTAACTCATCTAGATGACTCAGGGTCAATAATGAAATATTTCCTATTCTTGGTATTTTATCAGGCAGTCACAAGAGAAAGGAATCAGCTTGAAGGAGACCTCACTTGTCTTGACAGTGGTAATGTTGCTGATGGAAAAGTATACCTATCCACTGAGACTTAGATTTTAATTCTAGATTTGCTCTAAATGTGTGACCATGAACAAGTCACAATCAGTGTTCATTTTTTGAATTATATATATATGAATATATATATGATATATATATGAATTATATATAATTATATAATATAATTATATATAATTCATATATATAATTCATATATATATTCATATATATATATATATATGAAAAAAAAAATATATATATTCCTTTTCGTTTAAAAGGTTTGGAGAGATAGCTGAGCAGCCGAGAGCCCTGACCTCTGGCTTTTCTTCCAGAGGATCAGAGTCAATTCCCAGAGGACCTGAGGCCTTCTTCTGGCATCCACAGACACTGTATACATGTAGTATGCGACATATACACAGGCAAAATAATCCTACACATAAAATAAAAATAAATAAATCTTTTTTTCAAAAAGATTGTAGCTATATACAAAACAAAGATCCCATCAAGTTAGAGGTAACATAATCTTAAATTTTAATTTGCTTTGTGGATGACTTGGTGTCAAATAGAAGACGCTAGCCTGAACTTGGCCATGCTTGGCCAGATCTAAGAGTTAGATGTGTAATTGATTGACCTTTGAAAATTCCCTGAACACTGATTTTTCCATAAAGACACCTTCCAAAAGTGTTTCTCAGTATGTTTTTCTCATGAATCTGTCAGCCAACCTAGGATCTCCAGATAACAATGCCCATGTGATTGATTGCCAGCTTTTAGGTATCAAACTCCAAAAAAAAAAAAAAAAAATCTTAACAAGAAATTAAAGGCACTCAACTTAAAATTTCATTTGGGTCAATGCATGATAACTACTTATGGTTCTACATTTTTAAAGACCAAACCCAGGTATTGAAAACAATGCAAAGTACAGAATAGATATTCTTTATTGGCAAAGAAAATAAAATTTAACATAGGAAATTTTGAGTCAAATTGCTTTTAAAATTGAATTTGCTATGAAATCTCCAGTGTTTTCCTATTATTTAAAAAGGAATTAGGGAACATTTTTCTCCAAGAGACATACTTCTTACTCCAATGTAACCTACATAAGTTTTTCCCATAACATAGTAAAGCAATGGTGTTAGACAGTCTGGGAATAAATGATACTCATTTTGAGCCTCACCTACTTCTAAGCCAAATGAAATTGCCAGCAGATTAGCTGTAATAGAGAAGAAATGACAGCCTGAGGAATTTATTCTCGAATTTCTTCCAATTGTCAGTGAGTCAAAACCACAAAGTGGCCTGGACACAACAGCAGGAGTAAGGAGAGCTGACACACTTCCAATAGCTGTCAAAAAACTTTCGGCTCTGCTTAAATTTTAAATTAAGTTTTACTCATGTCAACCCCATCAGCACAATGGAATAAATGAAGAGCATGTTTATAAGATACCACAACAAACAGTCAGTTAAGTGGGGAGTGGACTTAAACCCTTTGATTGGCTCAACATTTTACTTTCAGTTTGCTATTTTAGTCTATTTGATTGGTCACAGTTGTGACACGGGCATATTCATTCAACGACATCCATGTGGCATTTGATCACCACAAACAGCTTGCCAACCAAATCAACCCAGGAGAGTCTAAGAATGTATACCCTGAAGACTTTGAGCCTATACAAGTGCTTGTTAATTTCTGAGACGTAATTTTGTTTTGCACTGTCACTGAGAAATAGCACAGATGAAGCCAACATAAAGACAGCAATAAATGTGGGATCCAGACAAATGCAATCCAGATTCATTTGGGTGTTGTAGGTAGAAAGAATGAAATTTATCCAACTGTTGTTACATGAAGCTGAGAATACAGAGATTTACACAGAGCATGGTGAGCATAGCATACGACGTTATAATTATAAAATTTACTTTGGAATGTTGTAATGGCTGAAATAATGAACAGAATATAAACTTTACAAGCATTACTAGATAGGCATATATTTCATCCATGACAACCCTTTGATAGTGTATGATTTATACGTATACTCAAAGTATATACTAAGTATATTTGGATAAAGGTTTACAAAAACAAGTATTTGTTATAAAAAATTAATTCGGTTTAATGCAAAATAATTTCATATATGTAATCAAAATATTTAAGCTTCCTTTCATGTCCTTTGCCTTCTGTGTACTTGAGTTGATCTATTAGCAATCTGTTTCAACATTAGTTTCTTAATCTGGAAAGTGATTTTTAAAAGTCTCATTACATGTAAATAAATACTACTATAAATTATAAATTAGTATATTATAATGATTACATATAGCATAAAGTTGTAAAGCTTCAACAAAAATAATTAAATTTAAAAAGCTTATTTTGGCCGGGCAGTGGTGGCACACATCTTTAATCCCAGCACTTGGGAGGCAGAGGCTGGTGAATTTCTGAGTTCAAGGCCGGTCTGGTCTACAGAGTGAGTTCCAGGACAGCCAGGGCTATGCAGAACCTGTCTCAAAAACACAAAACCAAAAAACAAACAAACAAACAAAAGCTTATTTTGTAATGGGCTCCTTTAAGCCATTAATCTGTACAATGACTTCTAAGGTGGGCCTCATGATGCTCACTGTGTAGGTGAAGATTCTTAGAATCATCCATGTGAGTGGCCCACCCAAGAATCTTTACTAGAAAATTAAGACCACAGTCTTCTAACTTCAATGTGAAATCCTACATTGTGGCATTTACTTAGCAATGACATTTTCTAAGAACCTTGTGGACTTTTAGGACACTGGATGGTGTCTATTGATATTGATATCACTAGAGATAGCTAATTGAGTATGTTTATGTTTCTAATGAATGTGAATAAATTACTTTAAAAAGCAAAGCTTTTACAAAACTATATTTAAAATAATGGGTCTGAGAATGTAGAGATTTCTCCAATTGATGCCTTGGTTTAGCCATATAGCTGAAGGTTGGTGTTAGACCCAGGGAAGGCAGCAAAGTTTATACACACGCCCATTCCTTTGACTTGGAAATCATCAGAAATTAAAATGTCTGGTGTTTCACTTCACTTATTTTCGTCATTGTGGTCTGTCTTTCACTAGATCAAGTTCCTGAGACAATCAATTTACAAAGAGTGAATGAAGGGTTACTTGACCTCATTGTCTTGGGATTTTTAGTCCGGAATGACTTAGCTCTGCTGTTTTGGTGGCAGGAACATGATGTGTCAGGAGTACATGGTAGAACAAAGCTAGCCACCTCATAACACAGGGAGCAGAGACAAGAAGCTGAGAGCTCATTAGCTAGCTCTTTTCAGGACTCAACTTTAATGGTCCAAAGACTTCTTATTACGATTTGCCTTCCAATAGAACCAATCTGAGGGGTGTTTGGACATGTGATGGACCTTTTAGCTCCAAGTTAAAGCATTAAAACAGTTTAAGTGTCAATACCTCATTGAGTGAAAATAATTCATTATTTTTTTCCCCACAACAGTACAAAATTCCTTAATTTTCAGGTATTCTTTTGCTAGTGCATCACTCTTTGGGAGAACTCATGCTGGTGGGTCATGGATGGCCATCTCTGAGGAACAGGTATGAGGTGAAACAAGATTGCAAGGTGTCATGGTCTCACCTTTAATGCCAGCATCAGGGAGGCAGAGGCAGGCAGATCACCGTGCATTCAAAGTCAATGTGTTCTACATAGCAAGGTCCAAGCCAGCCAGGGACACATAGTGATACCGTGTCTCAAAAAGAACAAAAACAAAATAAACAACAAAAAATAAGCAATTAAACAAAATAGCACTCAAAGTAAATAGATAAACGGGAGAGACAAAGGTGCTCCTGCCATGGAGGGAGTTTTGAGTGGCTGCCATTTTCCTTATACTCAGTTAAAGGTCTATAACGATCACTTGCAAACCAGTGATCAAGAGCCAGATGTGTCAAAAGCTGGTGAAGACCTTATTGAAATTTATACTCTCTGGTTTTAGAGTTTGGATTTCTGCCCATTACAGTATAGGCTCAGACCCTAAGGATTGTGCAGCCATCTTACTAAGACAAAACACAGGAAATTGTCCTTTAATCACACATTAACTCTTTCAGTATACTTTAAGGAGGAATGGTCCCTAGCTAATTTAAGAAGGCCAGATTAATAGTCACATCAAAATATTACAAAGACAGAACAATAGAGAAAAAGTATAGACTAATTTCCTTACAAGCATAGTGATGGAAACCTTAAACTATAAGCAAAACAAAGAGACAAATTTATAAAAATTGAGTATTACTCTGTTATGTTTAGGACAGAAAAATAGATTTAGGGCTGGGAGATGCCTTCGAAGTAAAGTGCTTGATATTCAAGCGTGAAATTTGGATCCTTAGCACCCATGCAAAGGCTTGCCATATAGGTCTGTGTCTGTCACCCAGACAGCAAGAACATAATGTAGTGTTCTTGTGAACACAAAGTAAATGAAGGGTAAGAAGTGTGGCTAATCAATAGACCTCTTACCTGGCCAGCATACTTAAGAAACTGAGTTTAATTGTGCATCTATTATGCAAACTAAATATGCAACTAAATATGCAACTGGTCTTCATGTATAAGTGGAACATCTCAGAGGACACAGATTCTGAGCCAGGAGACTGTGACACTTTTCTCCTTCGTGTATTTGAATCTGTATAGGACCTGTCATATGGCAGATTCAATACTCAGTATTCAATAAATATTTGGTTTCAGCAAAGAGCAAAAATGGGAAGAAAAGGAAAAGCATTTGGGGGGCTAACATATGAATAGTGTGTGATCCATTTGGGATCATTTTTATGTTTTCCCTGTACTGTTGATTATCGTTTGATGTACGTTTAAAGGACATTGATAAATAAAAGCTTCACAGATTAAAAAAAGAAGAAGAAACTGTGTTTAATTCCTAGGACTGAAAAAAAAAATTCTAACCAAACCAAACCAAACCAAACCAAACCAAAACCAACCAGAAATCCCCACAAAATGACAATAACATAAACCTTCATAAATCTGTTTACTGTATGTGCTGGTTCGTTCTTATGTCAATTTGACACAAGCTAGGATCATCTGTGATGAAGACATCTTAATTGAGCCATTGCCTTCGTAGGAGTGGCCTGTGGGCAAATCTATAGGGCATTTTCTTGGCCCATGATTGATGTGGAAGTACAGCCAAGCCCAAGCTGGTGGTCCAGGCTGTATAAGAAAGTAGGCTGAACAATCCTTGAGGGACAAGTCACTAAGCAGGATTCCTCCATGGTCTCTACATCCTCCATGTCCTGTGCTGTCCTGACTTCCTTAGTTGATGGGCTACAATGTTTAAAATAAAAGAAACCCTTTCTTCTCCAAGGTGATTTTGGTCATAGAGTTTCATCTCAGCAATAGAAATGCTGACTACAGCACTATATGATCCACGAAGCATTGGGGTCTTACTCTACTCCCTGCATAGTTTGGTCAGTTTCAGTAATAATCCTGATGGGAGCCATCCTAACTTTACTCCTCTTAGCTTTGCCTGCACTTCTACAGCACTTCAACAGGCTGGAAAGAAACTCAGATGAAAAGTAGGTTGAAAAGAGACCCCCTCAGCACAAGCATGTGGAAAGAAGAAGGGAGTGGAAGGAGCATTGTCCACTGGGATTGCATCAGTGATGCGGAAATTTCTGGTTGTGTCATGTGATGCAGACTCACGTGATGTTTTGCTGAAGCAAGACCCATGAGAGCACACATGATGCTTGGAAAGAGTATGAATAGGACTCAACAGACAGTGATGAGGCGCTTGGATAGCTAGCTGTGTAAGGCTTCACGGGTCTAGCATCTTCACTGATCTCCATTTTGCTTGAGAGAAGCTCGGCAGAAAACTTCTCCTGGTGTCTCAGCTGGTTCTGGTTGCTCTGGCTGACTAGTGACAGTTTGATGGACGCCTGGCTGTTTTGTTAGATTGTACCACCACAGATGATTCATATTTGGTATCCAACATTACTGAACTGGACTGCTGGTATCCTGACAACAGAGATTGGAATAGTCCCAAAGACCTACTTCTAAGCAGGTCCACATCCCATGTCCTATTTACCATCTTTTCTTCCTTACCTTTGGACAATGGACTATAAGAGGGGGGTCATCACATTTGAGAGCCCTCATTAAAGTAGGCTTTAAAAAAATCAGGCCCTAGAAGTGTCTCTGTCATGAAGGACTGAGTCTATAAATTCTAGCTAATTTGAATATTGACTACATGCTCTCAAGAAAAGATACTATTATTTCAACAGGAAGTGATGCAAAATTGTGTTCTATTTTAAGTCCGTGTGTCAGTCAGTGAGAGTACAAACATCACTATGAAAATCTAAGCAGCACGTGACCTCTGCTGTAATTGCACGTGTCATCTTTTGCTAAGTCTAGAACAACCTGCTCACTCCTTTGATAGTTTACAACAGTAATCGTAAAGTGTGACCAGCTCTAGTGAGGCAACTTAATGTCTACCCAAATTTAATCTGGTTAGTCACTGCTGGGGAAGAGGCTAGTGGATCAGGATCAAGTGCCCCGAAAACCAACTGTTCGGTCAGCCAAAAAGATTGTGAAGGAAATGAACACATGTCCTGGGATGCCCACTTCACTCAGCATCAATTTCAAGCTCTTCTCTCAAGGCGAAGAGGAAAATGGCTATAGCACAGTGGTTCTCAACTTATGGGTCTCAACCTATGGGTCGTGACCCCTTTGGAGGTCAAATAACCCTGTAGCAGGGGTCACCTAAGACCATCGGAAATGTCAGACATTTGTACTACAATTCATAACAGTAGTAAAATTACGGTTATGAAGTAGCAGCCAACTAATTTTATGGCTGGCGGTCACCTCGACATGAGGAACTGCATTAAAGGGTTGCAGCACTAAGAAGGTTAAGAACCACTGAGTAAGGTTAAGAAAGAATGGATGACTGACTGGAAGCTTCTGGCTGCTCCAGGGACTAGAATGGCAAATGTGGTGTCTGCTTCGGGGTACTCCCAAGGTTATATTGGCCTTGAAAAATCTTGAAACATTATTTTTAGCTATTTTCATTTTGTTATTAGAAGAAAGTGAAGAAGAGAACTTTTTTAAAATATGAGTCTTATATTGCTCAGGACAGGGATTCCTTAAACAAGTAATCTGACTGTGAGCAGTACTGAGAACCAGCAGACTCACTCAGGGGCTTAGGCAGCAACAGGCACACACAGTGTAAATACAGATGTGCGATCTGTCACACACTATACTAGTCACTCATCAGACACCTACACAAAACCAGCTGAAGGGTCAGAGCTTGCAACAAAATCAAACTTGTAGTCTTCAAGGGCCTGAGTGCCTACCTAGGCAATGATTATATAGTACCCACACAGCTGAGGAAGGTACTCATTTCAGAGTTAGTGGGAATCTAATAAAGCGTGGCTCAGTAGACTTTTTAAAGATGATTTTAATTGAAATAAAATTAAGTCACTTCTCTCCCTTTCTTTTTCCCAGCTCTCGCGAGCTACCCTCCCTTGAATCCCTCCCATTTCTCCCCCCCCGCCCTACATAAGTCGAAGGCCTCCTTTTCTTTGGTTATATTTGTTACATATGTGTGTATGCATAAATGTGTATATAGAGAGAGAACCTGGTGAATCTGATTTTGTTGTTTGCATGTTTATGTTTTGGAGACTGACCTTGCTGCTTTGAACAAACAGTAAGAAGGCTCTTATCTCTGGGAGAGGAATTCTCCAGGGGTCATTAGTTGCCTGTAGTTCTTGTTCTAAAGATGGGATCCTGTGAAATTTCCCCTTTGCAGTGATAACATGACCATTGGTACTATTATTGTTCTGGCCTTGTTCATGCAGTTATTTCTAGAAGAGACAGTTTCAAATAGTGATCTTCATAAAATGTCAATTATAAAAGCAAGAAATGAGAAGAAAGTAAGATTAGGGGGTTCACTTAGTACTTTTTCTATTATTAATCTCTTCACACCCACAGAGACTGAGAGAAAAAAAATCAAGTGTGGAGTATTTTAATCAATGAAAATGCTTCCTATTTTGCACTATTTATGATTTATTTTTAGAAAATTACTACAGGAATATAACCCCCTGGATAATTGTTAGGGAAATAAAAAGTTAATGAATTATAAAATAGCAGAAAGTGATACAAAATGGTTTTTAAAATGTAAAGTACACACTCATGTTAATAATCTACTTAGATTATACATACTATGGATAATATAGTAGAATCAGTAAAAGGAAAAAAGTTAAACCAGAAAACCAATTTAAATAGCAGTTCTCATGGAAGTATGTTATTCGTATCATTTAATACGAGTCCTGGTTTATCAGATACGTCAGACAGAGCTTGATTTTCTAGGCCAATCCTTAGAGAAATACCATTTCATCCAGTTAAAGCACCACACCTATCTCAAGGCAGCTTTCAAAGTCCCAGTCATAACCACTACAGGAAATAATAACTTTCTTGACACAAAGCTTTAGAAAACCAACTGTGTCAGGGAGAGCAAATATCCCACCTTTGTGCAGGTTTATAAAGCAAAGACGATGCAGGCAAGGTATAAAAAGAGAATCAGGAAGAATTTATTCAGTTTATAATCTGGTCACATTTCATTTCCTTTTTCCTTATCAGAGACAAAAATCATCCAACAGATATTGTACTTACTGTAGGTAAAATGTACCCATGGATCTCATTCACAGAAACAGATGTGTAATGACCTAAAATTGCATACAATAGCATCTCCCAGTAATGAGAAAGGGTATGCCAGCAATAGTGCAGAACGACTGAAGTATCCCCAGGTGTTATTAGAGTATTATACTAGAGTGTTAGAATAGTATATTCTGAGGATATTCTCTTTAATTAAAGGTGAACTCTTGGGTCTCTACTAAAATACAGACTTCACAGTGTATTTGATAACAATGTTACAGGAAAATGATTCCAGATGTTCTCTGAGAAGTCGTGAAGGCCCATTTGATAAATATGGTAATGCATGTGTATGTATAAGTTAACTCTACATGTATACATACACTCCTGCATATCATATACAGAGAGACACACATACACACACACATACTCATACGCAATGACAAGAAAATAAACCAGGGTAAATATGGAGATTTGGAGAAAGAAATCGATAACTCTCCATAAACAATTCACTGGAGGAAATCACTGCACTGAATGGTCCAAGAAAAACACAAGGGAGCAATTAGTAGACTGGTACAAAGGGAAATAAATGTAGTGAGCTTCCAGCCAACAGGGCAGGTCTCCAAAGCTGCTGATAAGTTTCAAGAAAACTCAGCTTGACTAGTTAAATCTCAGGAAAGAGTAACATTATGGCCGGCTTCAGAATCCAGATGCAGTTAGAGGCAAGCTCATTCAAACAAAAGCAGATGCAACAAGCAGAAGTCCTATAAAGCGTCTCAGAGTAGAACTTCAGCACAAATCAACCTAAGATGAGGTGTTTTCCAACAGAGTTGATTGGAAATAAATAAATAGGATGACGGAGATTTGGTGAGGGAGAAGAAAAAGCGAATTAACCTTAAGGTAAATATTTATCTTCTCCAACATAACATTTTTTTGTTGGAGATGCTTTAAAAAAAATACCTCTTTACATATAAGACTTAGTGACATTTTTCTCTCTGAATATAGAGTAATAAATCTTTATTGAAGAAAATTTGTATAATAGAATTCTATTTAGTCCTTTGTAAATGGAGTTACTTAAAACAATATTAGATCATATATTGTTAAAATAAAAATAATTAAGCATAGAATTTACTTGAAAAGGAATACATAATGTCCATGTATGTATATATGTATATGCATGTATCTTATGTATGCATGTGTATATATGTATATATATATGTATATATATACACATTCATATATATATGCATGTATATCTATGTATATGTATGTTTGTATATATGTGCATACATATATATGAACATAAGTGGAACAAAGTGCACAATTATCTGTGCTCTACTGCATAGATTAGATAAATATATTAGAAGAGTCCATCTGTAAGAATTGTAAGACTTTTGAAAATCATAAATAAATAACCAAGTAGCAGGATATGCTACAAAAAAATCTTTACTAAAAATCAAAAATATGACTAGAAGATATACCATCTTTATGGATGTGAATGTTCAATACTGAGGCACTGAGGATTGAACCTAGGACCTTCTGTATGTTAAACTCTCCACTATTCACATACGTCCTCTACCATTTTCTTGCTATTGTATTTTGAGATGGGGGGGTAGGTGGACGTGTCTAGCTAATTTTCTCAGGCTGGCCTTGAACTTGTGGTCCCTCCCATCTCAGCTTGAGTCAGAGACTTTTGTCTGCAGATACAGCTCAATGCTGTAAATAATTTAACAAGCTAAATTAACATGTAAACGAAATGGAACCCTAGTATTTAGGGTTCCATTTCTTGAAATGGATGAAAGCTTTGAAATCAAGAGACTTATATATCTAGATCTCAAAACCAGAATATAAAGCTATAATTAAACGCAGAGCAAAGCATGGTGGTCCAAGGCAAAAAGGACTGAACATATAAACATGAATGATTCTGAGTATCACACTATGGAAAAGTGGACACCCAAACTGTACTAGGGTTGCATGGCAATTTAATATAGAGACATAGAAAGCATTTCAAAGCAATAGAAAAGATGACCTGAAGAGATGAAGTGTGGAAATGGAACCTGGCTTTAAAGTCTCTAAATAAGATACAGCTTTAGCTGAATCAAATACCTAAAGAAACGTATCAAATTATTAATAGTGAATGCGATAGAGTTTATTTATGATGTTGAGGGTAAAAAACATCTTATTTAATTACCTCAGCAAAATATCCTGACAATTCATTTTTTTCCCGAAATTGAATTTAAAATTAAAGTGAAAAACAACCTTTACCTTGGAGTTAATGCATCCAACATGGTCATCAATACCCAGTGAAATGTGGATAATTATGAGTTGTATAATCTAGATCTTTCAAAATCAAAATCAAAGCAACAATAGACAAACTCTCAGGAAAAATGGGACAGGGGCCCATAATGGACCAATGAAAATAAAAATATACCCTAATTTAAACAACAGAAAAGTGGAAATTTGAATAAAGTGATTCAGTTTTTCAACTGCAAAGTGACAAATGTCAGATATCAGCTGCTTGTTCTTTGCACAGTAGACAGGAGTGAAAATTGGCACTATCACTTCATAGGCTCTGTGAAAACTGCACGTCACACTCTAGATTTGCTTCTCGAATGGGAAACTAGAATTCAGTCTAATGGCTATTGTTTCAGGAAGCAGAAATAAGGGAATGAGTAAATTGCTATATAGTGGCATGATAACTGTCTCAAACCATGGTCAAACAAAAACACAAAGGACAAAATATCCAAATGAATAAAGATTGCAAATAAGTACAATATGATATGGGGGGTAGGGTTTTGGGGGAGTGGGGGGAATACAATGTAAAACAAAGCTACAATCTTACAAACGTAAGTAGGGAAGAAAGGTTCTAGATGGAAGCATATAAACTTCATATTGATGATATTCATAGAGTTGAAAATGGAATCAACTATGGAATAGGGCCAGGCAGAGGACGTCTGGACGCTGGCCGAGGACGTCTGGATGCAGGCAGAGGACGTCTGGATGCAGGCAGAGGACGTCTGGACGCTGGCAGAGGACGTCTGGATGCAGGCAGAGGACGTCTGGATGCAGGCAAAGGACGTCTGGATGCTGGCCGAGGACGTCTGGACGCTGGCAGAGGACGTCTGGATGCAGGCAGAGGACGTCTGGACGCTGGCCGAGGACGTCTGGATGCAGGCAAAGGACGTCTGGATGCTGGCAGAGGACGTCTGGACGCTGGGTGTCTGAACGCTTTCAACCACGGAATAGGGCCAGGCAGAGGACATCTGGATGCTTCCCTGAAATCACCGATCTCCATATCTGAACATGGAATAGCCCAGGCAGAGGACGTCTGGATGCTGGGTGTCTGAACGCTTTCCTGAAATCACCGATCTCCATACATGAACTCAAACTGGTTGTCTTTTCACACTATTAGTCTTGAATTTACAGAACAGTACTAATAATAACTTTATTATGTTGTGCCAGGCTTCCATTTTAACAACTGTTCCTGATCAATTTGTGCATTTCTATGTAAAGACTGCTTTTAAGACACACCTTGGATTTCTTTTCCCAGTGTAAGGTCTGGGCAGCTACATATCCCATTGAGTAGTGCAATCCATATTGCATCCCTTTGAATTCAGATGAGTTTTTAGTTCCTTAAAAAAAAGATTTATTTTTAAATCTTGTGTATGTATGTATGTATGTATATATGTAGGTATGTGGGGTGGACGTGTTTACGAATGTATGCCACTTATATGTGGGTACCTCTGGGAGCCAGAGGCCACAGGTCCAGGCTGTTGTAAGCTGTCTGACTTTGGTACTGGGATTTATACTTGGGTCTTCTGGAAGAGCAATATGAGCTCTTTATCGCTGAGCCATCTTTCCAGCCTCTATTCTATGGCTCATGTGGAAGTGGTATGATGTAACTTACTTTTTAATTCTATAAAATTTATTTTATTTATATGAGGACACTGTAGTCATCTTTAGACACACCAGAAGAAGGCATCAGATCCCATGACGGATGGTTGTGAGCCTTCATGTGGTTGCTGGAAATTGAACAGTCAGTGCTCTTAACTGCTGAGCCATCTCTCCAGATCCTGTACAATGTAACTTTTAAGTCTAGTAACAAGATGTGATAGGGTTTCTACCCAGCACTGGATATATGATTTAAACACCCAGCTGTTATGTGATCAAGAAAGTCTGACAAGAAGAAGCCATTGATCTATTCATCTATTGACTCATTATAACTCATCCTAACATTTTGTGGGTCTAAATAACAACGACCTTTTTGTTATTTTTTTCTCATAGTCTGGGGTTAAGGTGATTCAGCTAAATATTTCTTCCTCAGACTATCACATATGGTTGGAGCAGTTCTCTTGGGCTGAACTCATCTCTGAGCTATGAGGCTGTGGCCTCATCTGTAGATGTCCCTGGAAATGTCTCTGTGGAAATAAGCCTCCATGCATTAAGAGTGTGGGAAATGTAAATGACTCTGTTGTGCTGTCAGTTAAAGGGTTACATAACTCCATTCAACAGAAATTGCAATTTTATGAGGCCCCGTTTGTCAATTCTTGATCTTAGAGCATAAGCTATCGGTGTTCTGTTCAGGAAATTTTCCCCTGTGCCCATGTACTCGAGGCTCTTCCCCACTTTCATTTCCATCCCCCATCCCCACCCCAAGAAACTGCAATTGTGTAAGAGTAATGTGAGGCCAAGTTGTGGGGAGTCACAGTGAGACAAAGGATGCATTTGTATTAGGAATTCATCCCCAGAGGGATTTCTGTCGCCTTGCTTGGCTTAGCACAGCTATTGGACCTTTCTGCAAAGGGAAAACATTTTTCTTGTGGAAATACTTTGGATTGCGTGCTCATCTTCTGAAGACCCTACACCCATATTCTATAAGATAAATCTATAAGAATAAGCTCTATGGTTGTATATGTCCTCATGCTGTAAGTTACATGGGCTCACTTCCATCATCCCTCAGCTAGTTAAGGGAAAGGGATAAAGCTTATGACTCTTTGGGAGGGAGGCAAAATTATAGTATTAAAAACCATGTGGGATAGAATATGTTATTATAGCTATCTATGGAAAATACACTTCCCCTAGTCCAGAGCAATGCTGTATCACCTACATGTTACAAATGAAAACACAGAGGCACATGAAGTGTAAATGATAGATATTCTCTTCTCATGGGACATCTTCAATTCAGCAAGGGTCTTCTGCTGTTACATCACCCCATGGTAGAAAGCAGGACAAAGAATGTACACACATCTAAGATAGAGAAGCATCCTTTACCAGGACCCTATTTTACAACAATAGCATTAATTCTTCAGGTATCCCTGCTCAGTGTTGTTACTTTGGAAGTTGATATCAACAGAGATTTGTGACACACATTGAAATCCCAGGGCATATTGTATTTTGCCAATGATACAATTATTTAAGAAAACTTGAGCCAGCTGTAGTGGCAGAGGCCTCTAATCTTAGTTCTTAGGAGATGAGGATGGTAATCTCACGTTCAAGGCAAGAGCTGGTCTTAAAAATCAATCTTCAGGTCAATTGATCAGATTTAAAATATAAGAAAGTAACCTTGAATCTTAGTTTATACACTGTCTGGAAGAATACAAGTCACCCTGCACTACTAGATGTCCCAG
Organism: Hylomyscus alleni; assembly: GCA_019843855.1. Lineage (NCBI taxonomy): Eukaryota > Metazoa > Chordata > Mammalia > Rodentia > Muridae > Hylomyscus > Hylomyscus alleni. Next base: position 16,785 of record JADRCC010162229.1, read on the forward strand.
ACTGTCATTGTTAACAATTCTCTTCTTTATCCCTTGTAAATATTTCACACATATGATAAGAAATTCTTAGTTAGCATTTTAAATTGTTCCATAATTCTGTTTAATACTATTTGGTGACATTTTAGTATTTAGGCCATGCTGGGCTCATTAAAAGACTTCAGCTAAATTAAAAAAATAAAGAACTTGTATTTTTCAAAAGACACAGGGTAGGAAATATAAAAAAAAGTCACAGAATAATAGATAATATGCTTACGTGGGTAGGAATTTGTATGCTGATTAAAGAACATGTAGAAATCAGTAAGAAAGAAAAAACTGTGTAGAGTCAGGGAAAATACTGAGGAAGTATAAAACAAAATAGAAGTTCTAAATGATCAGGAAACACAGACACATTATCAGATCTTCACTTTCTAGAAAACAGTAAGTTGAGACTAAAATGTAATATCAACTGCTACAAATATTTCATAGATTGAAAACAATAAAATCCCTGAAAATACAATTTCCAAAGATTTAAAGTAATGGGAATTTTCATTCACTGCTGGTGGACATAGAAATTGGCATGTCTATTTCCAAATATATACATATATACAAATATATACATATATAACCAGAACTAGAATTTTTGAGTTATGATATGTTTACATATAATACATATGACATATGTATATGTATTATTATATGTAAACATCACAATTCAAAAATTCTAGTTCTGGTTATATACCATAGGGAGATTATATTATATATGAAACAGAGTAATAAACAAAACTATTTATGCCAGCACTGATGTGTATAGATCAGTGGAAATAATTCAAATATCAATCCATAGTAGAATGGGTAAATAAGCTCATGATGAAATTTTTTTTTTGTGGTGAAATTTTAAACAAATGAATACTCTTAGGTGGTAGAAATGCACAAAACAGATGATCATAGGATTGGTACAACTAATGCAATGTTAATGACAGGCACAATTCTCAAAACAATAAACAATGGAGGCATAGGAAGGCTTGCTTATTTCTAAGCTTGATCAGTGTTCAAATGTCCTCCTCATCATACTGTCTAGCTAAATGTATTTTCCAGTGTATATTCAATATTTTACACGTTAAAATATTTTCAAACTTTATATGAGAAAATAACTCATATATTTCTTTTTAGAATTAAAAACTAATAGATATTTTAAGACACTAGTGCAGTCTGATCAAACCCCTCATCCACCTTCCTCCACCTCCTGAATGTTTAGTAGCAAGTATACAACCTTATAAAACGCATGGTAATGATATCAACATTAAATTTCAACCCTTACATGGTAGTTTGAATATGCTTGCCCCAGGGAGTGGAGGTGTGGCCTTGATGGAGGAAGTGTGTCATTGTGGACATGGGCTTTGAGACCCTCCTCCTAGCTGTTTGAAAACAGTCTTCTCTTAGTGGCCTTCAGATGAAGATGTAGAACTCTCAGCTCCTCCTGCACCATGCCTGCGTGGATGCTGCCATGCTCCTGCCTTGATGATAATGGACTGAACCTCTGAACCTGTAAGCCAGCCCCAATTAAATGTTGTCCTTATAAGAGTTGTCACGGTCATGGTGTCTCTTCACAGCAATGGAAACCCTAAGACACATTATAATACAGTAATGTCTAAGAATCTAACTTTCAGCCATTTATAATAATTTTCAATAGTATTTTGAACAGTGATGGATATCCTTGTCATGATTTAAATGAAAAATAAATTAAATGCATAATACTGGTTGGATTTATTTAAAATACTTGCACATTTAAAAGATTAATCCAGGGGCTGAAGAAATAGCTCTGAGAGCTCAAGTGTTCACAGTGTAAGCATGAGGACCTGAACTCAGATTCCAAGCATTGACGTAAAAGGTGTAAGTGGTGGTATATACCGCTATCCTAGTGCTGAGGGTCAAGGCTGGATGATTCCTGGGTCACACTGGCCAGTCTGTCTAGTGGAAATTGCTATCTTCAGGTTAAATACGAGAGATTTGGGGGCACAGATAAGATGGAGAACAATGAAGAAAAGTATCCAAAGTTGACTTCTGGTTTACAGATACACACACGCACACACACAAACACACATACACACACACAAACACACACATACACACACACACACACTCACACACACACACACCACATACAACAGACAGGTAAATGCCCACAACCCCCACCCCCCCCC
>JADRCC010162230.1:0-10893 GCA_019843855.1 Hylomyscus alleni
AAAAAAAAAAAAAAAAAAGACAAACAAGAACAAAGCCCAAACCTATCTTGTTTTCTAGTAGAGACTGGCTCTCAAGCGCAGAGGAGTTAGGTTTCTCAATGCATTGCATGGCTAGATACGTGATCTAGACCCTCCCTGCTCCTCTCCACCCCACCTTCTTTGTATCTTTTGGCTGAAGGAAGAAAAGTGACTTAAAGTACTGTGTCTTGGGAGACAGATAAGGCCAGCACAAAGAATGCGGAGCCAACCATCAGTACATGTTCTTAGTTCAAATTTTGTGTGATTCGCTGCTTTACTGGTGTGTGGAAAAACCTAAGTGTGAAAACTCATGGTAGAGTAGAGTGCGTTGTTTGGAAGGAACCTCTCTTTCTCAAGTCCTAGATCCAAACCCTGTGTTTGTAAGCCAGGTTTCCATCCCTCACAAACTAATTGAAATCCTCCCAGGAATGCATGGTGTCCCTGCCAAAGGTCTTCAGATGGTGATTGATAGAAAGATCTGTGGCCAAACATGCATTCTTTTCAAATACATTTCAGGCATAGGTTAATACAGAGGTTGGAAAATTAAGTAACTTCCTGATCCACCGTGTGTTTTTATCCGTTGGATGACTGAACTCTTTCCAAGGATCTTTTGAAAAGACATGTACCCTCAGAGGCTGCGATCTGAAGCCTTTTCATATAAAAGCCTCACTGATCGCTATTGGAAGCTTTTCGTTAATGAGCTCAAGTTCTCACACTCACTTTGTAGTCTGTAGGGCAAGGTACATTTAGCCAGTCTTTGAATTGGTAAATTAAATATTTAAATATTCTAGTATACTATGGAAAGACGTTTGGGGTCTTTACAGACGTTGTAAGCTTTCATGCTTTCTTTCATTTTGTTGATGCAAAGTATACTTAATGTAGAATTTGCCATTCGGACTATACCATTCAGGGGCATTAAGTATGCATGCATGTTGTGCAGCTACCACACTGTCTCTCTGCAGAACCTTTTCACCTTTTCAAACAGAAACTGGGGATCCATGAACGCAAGAACTTTGTGTTTTTTGAGGCTTCCAGCCCCACCCTCTGGAAGTCACCGTTCCACTTTGTGTTTCTGCCGATGCGATTTCACAGGGCACTTCACACAAGTGGGGCTCTCCACTGTCTGTCCCTTTATGACTGGCTTGATTCATTTAGCACAGCATCTTCTACAGTTGTTCATATGGTGACATGCCAGAATTTCCTTCTTCATTAATGCTTTTTGTCTTCAATGTTTCGTGTGCTACGGTTCACCCATATCATCATGGGTTGATGAACACAGGGTTACTTCTATTTCTTTCTTTTTATAGAACACATGTTAAATGCTGATCATGTTGTATCTTCCATGATCCTATAAGGAGGTGCCAAGGAATTGGATGGTAGGAACGGTACCATTCTTTGTTGATGTCTTCAGCATCATTGTTTTGATGCCTGGCCTATACATGGGAATAGTTTAATCTTCTAGCTCATTACAGGGTCTGGACTAAAACATGAAGACTATGGCACCAGATCCAGGCTTACAAGGTAAAGCTTTGAATCCAAGTTTTGTACCATTATTCCTTTAGCAAGTTTTCTCTCTTTGATGACAGTTTGCTTCTCTTTTGGACTGTGGATAGTATTTGTATGATGGCATTAATACTTTGTATTGAGGCACACAAATGGTTTTTCTTCCTTTAAACACACGCATTGTAAGTTAGATGTTTGCATAATCAGAATGAATGCATACAGTATTTTAGTGGCCTCTGGGGTGCCTCATTGGAAGGGCTCCCACTTTCTGAACATTTTGACTACTCGTTGAGTTCAACATAGCCTCTTGGTATGAACTGAGGTGAAAATACAATAGACAAGAGTGGATAGTGATCATTCTGAACATAATGGTTTAACCCATCAGTGCTAATCAGAGAACTAGTTGAAGCGGTAAGGCTTCCCATTGCTTTGTGGGACAAGGACACTTAAAATTTAATTGATTGGCTTCCAGTTGAGAAAGAAGGTTCAACTAGAGCCAGTAGTATTTACCAGCTGTGCCCGCGAAAACATCCCTTTCTCCCCCCAGCTGCTCACTGAGCCCCTGTTTCCCACGTGACATTATTAGAGCCCTTGGTCACAGGGAAATTAAAAAAGACGCTGAAAACCTGAATAGCTGGGTCTCCTTTCAGTTTTACCAAATTCCTTCTTGTTATGTTAATGTAAATGTGGAGGGGTTTTTGGAATTGTAGAGAACTGTCTTAGTTAGGGTTTTACTGCTGTGAACAGACACCATGACCAAGGCAGTTCTTAGAAGGACAACGTTTAATTGGGGCTGGCTTATAGGTTCAGAGGTTCAGTCCAGGATCATCAAGGCAGGAACATGGCAGTGTTCGGGCAGACACGGTGCAGGAGGAGCTGAAAGTTCTAGATCTACATCTGAAGGCTGCTAGAAGAATCTGGCTTCCAGGCATTTAGGACTAGGATCTTAAAGCCCACACCCACAGTGACACACCTACTCCAACAAGGACATACCTCCTAATAGTGCCACTCCTGGGCTAAGCATATACAAACCATCACAAGAATTTTAAGTTTGAAGTTGTCAAGCACCCTTTGGTTTATAAGAACACAAACCATAGAAGTATAAAGCATATGACCAAGAGATGGTATGTATGTGTGTGTGCATGTCAAATGAAAGCTCTGAGATGAGATGTGCAAACAGCAAACCTAGTGTATGTGTGTGTGCATGTCAAATGAAAGCTCTGAGATGCGCAAACAGCAAACCTAGTGTATTGGCCATTTGCTTGCCTATGGATCCAAAGTCATTTTATATACCTTACAGATTGTATAAGGAGTCATAAGGTTAGAAATATTGGAGAGATATATGGGTAGTTTTTCACTCTTTTTCCACTTTGAACTATCTTCCCTGTGACTACAAATAACAAGTCAGGTACTTAAATTAGCATAGCTCAAAGACCTCACTCTCTTAAGTATTTACTCCTATTAGGAAAATGTTTGTGGCCAGCCTATGTTGTCAGTAAAATTCAAAAAGGGATCTACATCCTTCCGTCCTTTTAAAGGTTTCTAGAACTAGGGTTGGAGAGAAGGCTCAGCAGTTCAGAGCATCGTCTCCTCTTTCAGAGGGCCTGGTGTTTGGTTTTCAGCACCCACATCATGGCTCAGAGCCGTCTGTTCTTCCAGCCCAGGGGGTCCAGTGCCCTTTTATGCACTAAGTGCACATTTGGTAGACTGACATATACGCAGGCAAAGCATTTGTAGATATAAAATCAAATAATAAAATGTAAAAGTCTCATCTAAAGTTTCTAGAATGGCATGGGACTGGAATGGGTCATCCACTTTGGTAGGACTTTGGGTCTCTGTGTGGCTTTAACTTGACCACCCACCCAAGTTAAGGTCAGCTGCCTCTGTAGGAGTGTCGTCCCGGACATACAGGTACAGCTGCTGTTTGCAGAGCACCCAGCTTAATGTTCACTTACCATTTTCTAAATGTAGTCCTGACTGAGCAACATTACCTGACATCACAGACTCAGGAGACCGTCTTTCTAATACATGTTGAAATAACAATTTTGTTGGACTGTTACCTAAAGCTGTGTTGAATCATCTCCATGTTCATTAGTGTAGTTCAGGTGGGCCATCTAATCTCTAAGCATAGGCCCTTTCCCTCTCTTCCCTGATGAAGCAATATGGCTTTGTAGTGGACAAGAACCATTATAGACACCTACTGAATACACTGTGGTGGATGCGTCAGAAAGTGAGACCTGACTGCTTAAACTCTCTTTATCAAGTGGTCGCTATCCATGCAGGGAAGGGGCTGGAAGAGCCGCCGCATTGTGTATGGACTTTAACAGAACTCCCTTCTTTTCCCTATTCCAGACAGGAGCAGGTGGCTCAGTCCAGCAACCCGTTGGCTTGATACTTGGGAAGAACAAACTCTTCCTACAAGGAGGGTAGAACTGGCTGGGCTGAGAAGGGATGGGTGGCATCTTCACTGTTTCTCCAGCTGCTGACTCCTCTCCCCCGTGCTGTGGGGACTTGAGATGTTTTGGCCCCTCCTTCTTTTCTCTCTCTTTTTTTTTTTTTTGGTTTTTGGTTTTTGGTTTTTTTTCGAGACAGGGTTTCTCTGTATATCCCTGGCTGTCCTGGAACTCACTCTCTAGAACAGGCTGGCCTCGAACTCAAAAATCCGCCTGCCTCTGCCTCCCAAGTGCTGGGATTAAAGGCGTGCGCCACCACGCCCAGCTTCCTCCTCCTTTTCTCTAAGTCATGGACACATAGTGTCCTCTGCTTTTAGTCAGTACATACACTCACTTTGCTTTCCCTGCTCTGGTAAGTTAGCTGTTCATCTGCTCCTTACATGCTTTGACATTAAGCTGCCGTCTCATTCTGCCTATGGTTTATGTCGTGATGTCATACCTTCTAAGATGTCTTTACTCTGGTTATATTATTATTGCACCTGTTGATTTTCTTCCCTGGAACTTGAGGTTCCGTGCAGAGCTCCTTTGCTTTTTTGTCTCCATTAGCTAACAGTGCCTCTTGGACAGTGACTTGAGAGGAGAATGTGGACTTCAGGCTGTGACATTTTACAAATGGCTTTCATAATGGCAACTCCATTTGACTGTCATCAAACCTGTAGTTATGTGATTCTCCTGATGCTGAAGAGCCAGGCTTAGGGGGCTGACGGAGCTCCGTAAGGTTTATGGGGGACAGAATGTAGATTCAGCTCAACCTGGATGTGTGTGTGTGCGCGTGTGTGCGCTGTGTGCGCACGCGCGCGCACGCGAGGTTGTTGATAAGATCTGGGTAAACTTGCTGAAGAGTCTTGAACTGGAAGCTCCCTTTTTGTTTTTTCCTAACCAAAAAAGTAAGATGACTGTGCAGGACATAGGAACGTTTTCTGTCATAGATGACTACAGAAGAGCGAGGCTGTTAAAGCCACAGAGAGACTTCAGTGGAGCCAAGAGAGATGAGATGGAGAGACTGTTTTTGAAAAGTGTGAGACTTCAGGGCCATTTGTATACCTTATTTTAGCTCACACAGCTCTAGCAGCATTTATGGTGTGTGTGTATGTGTGTGGGTGTATGTATGTGTGTGGGTGAGTGTGTGTGTGGGGGGGGTGCCCTTATGGTGTATATGGGAAATGGGGAGGCATTTATATATGTTATAGTAGCCTTCCTAGCTCTAGCAGCATTTATGTGCTCTGTGTGTGTGTGTGCGCGCACTTGTGTGCACGCGGGCATGTATGCTATGGATGTGCACATGTGGGTGGAGGCCAGAGAAGAACTTCAGCTGTCCTTGGTTCTCAGGCACAGTCCACCTTGTCTCTAGAGGCAAGGTCCCAGGACCTGGAGCTTGCTAACTAGGCTAGGCTGGCCAGCCACTCCCAGGAAACCTTTCTCCACCATTTCAGTCTTAGGGTTACAAGTGAGTCCTGTCACACTCAGCTTTTCCACTTTACAGACTGACTTACCACCCCCCCATGCACCCTCTGACAGACTTTTGATCCTAAGACACATTAGTTAACGCTTCATTGAGTTTGCTCTATTACCAGTGTCATTTCAGTGAGTACCATATCTGCATGTCCCCAGTTTACCATCACCTGTGGCCCAGACATCTTTCCACAGTCTCATTGAGTGCACTGCTTACTGAGAGCAATGTGTTCTTAGTAATATATCTTTAGGAAAATTGTAAATCATTTTATCCCAGTACTGTAAAATATATTCACACAAACCTGGCAATACACAACATGACTGTGAACTGGATGAGGCCCGTGCTGACATAACAGGACATGCTATTTATTTATTTACAGTGAACTCAGAAACTCACAGTTGTTTATTATCAGTGTCTGGTTTATCTCTTTTTGATTTGGTTTTGTTTTAAATGTATGTGTTTTTTTGCCTGCATTTATGTCTCTGCACCACATGCAGGGCCTGCAGAGGCCAGAAGACGGTTCTGGTTCTCCTGGAACTGATTGTTACAGACATTTACCGTATGGATCCTGGGAACCAAACCCAGGTCCTCTGGAAGAGCAGCAGTGCTTAATCACGGGACCATCTTCAGCCCCATCTGCTGTGTATGTTTGTGAGTCTGGGCTCTAACAAGCGAGGCATGTGCTATAGTGTCTCCGAGATCTCTGTCCCACCCCTGTGCATCATCACTGGGAGACTGCACCCTTTGCCTCTACTAAAACACATTTTTTAAAAAAATGTCTTGTATGATAAGGCGAAAATTAAATTAATGAAAATTTACAAATTCCATTTTTTTTTTTTTAAATTTAGAGGCAAGGTTTCTAAGTTGCCCAGGTTGATGTGGAGTAAACTGAAATCCTTGAACTTGGGATCCTCCTGCCTCAGCCTCTCAAATACTTAGGACTTGTAATTGTGAGCCACCAGACCCAGCCAAAGGTCATTTGCCACGTGTCAGTGTTGTTCCATTTACTGCTTCAATTCGAAGAGCCCAAGTTTGTCAGTCAACCAAAAATTCTTTGTAGCTGGATATGTACTGCATAACTTCTAAATCCTTGGAGTCAGACTGGGACCCCTACCTTCATATTCTATTTCATAGAGATTTGAGAGAGGGGTCTTTTTTTTCCTCTTTTTTTTTTTAAAAATTCATAAAGAAATTTGTTTTTAAAAACTTGTTGCTTAGAGTAAATGTCTGATTGTTTTAAAATAATTATTTATTTATTTTATGCATATGAATACACACACACAGACACACCAGAAGAGGGCATTAGATCCCATTACAGATGGTTGTGAGCCACCAGGTGGTTGCTGGAAATCAAACTCTGAACCTATGGAAGAGCAGCCAGTGCTCTTACCCGCTGAGCCGTCTCTCTAGTCCAAGTATCTGATTTTTAAAACAGAGCTGCTACGAACTAGTGAGTCGGTATCTGAATTTGTTTCCCACAAAACAATTGAGAAGCCTATGCATTAGTGCACCTTCGTGCCCAGATTGAGAACTTGCGTCTTCTATTTCAGAACTGGTAGCCCTGGCACAAGTGGACCTGTCTGTTTATAATCTTAGGGAACTTTAAGTTTCATTTTGAGATCACACACCATTTTCTTTCATTTTTAAAATTTTTATACATATATACACACACAAACATACACACATATACATATAAATATATACATATAAATTTTAAAGTGAAAATATTTAAAGTGAAAATGAAAACACCAATAAACTTATCTTTGTTTATAACTTTCTGCCCTCCTTCTCTCTCTCCATTCATCTGCCTTTCCCTTCCCACCCTCCTCTCCTGTCTTTAACCTTAAGTAATAGGATTTTTTTTTTTAAGTTTCTGAAGAAAGGAATTATTTAAGTACTGGTTATTTGATAAAGGCAATAGGAAAGCAAGGGATGAAGGCATGCAGTGTATTATCCAGTGTCCCATCTAAGTCTCCCATTGAGGGAACCTTAAATGGCAGGGAACACTTCTGAACACTGAGGGAAGGTATGTAAATGAATACTTCATGGTTGTAATTGTTAGGCATATAATTTGATCTGAAATGTGTAATGCAAAAGGCATATTATTATCATTCTTTAAAAGGCTTTGCAAAGAATGCTATGCAAGAGTATTTCCCAAGAAATGTTGAAATAAGACTGAATTAACTTACTTTCTGAAGATATTCTGTTATTCTCTCTCTCTTTTATTGTAAAAGTCTTATTTTGTTCTTCTGACATGACATCAGGAACTCTGGGTCCTTTGATGACAAACTAAAACCCAAGGATAATGCGAATCTGGCAATTTAGACAACTCTTAAATTTCAGTTACAAAAAGGAGAATCCACATAATGAGCATGTTTGCGTCAAAGGAATGTTTCCCTTCTAAATGACTGTTGTTTTAATGTCTGACTTGACACGTGTGAGTTGGTGAACAGGGCTGTTGCCTACTGTTTGCTTCAGACTGAATTGAGTGTGGGAGAAGGAAGGACCAACTGATCTGCTACTCAGCCTGGGGCCAGTAAACTGTTTTTGAAGGTTGGGTACCTGCTGTGTAGGTCCTGTTTTCCTTTTACTATGTCAAATGATGGTTTCTCCTGACAGTTGAGGACCACAGGAAAGCTCCTATCCCTGTCCCTTACTTCCTCTGCCTCTCTCTGCCCTTTTCTGTCTTTTGCCTTTATAGATTTGATGCACAAATGTAGATGAACCTCGCTCTGTGCATACGCAGGATGGTTCCTGGATATCTAGGATTTAGAAATAGATATGATAGGTAAAACTGGTTTTTTTGGAGAGCCTCTTATTGGACATATTTACATAATTGGCTTGCTCAAACAGTGGAATTAGCTGCTTTCAAACCATGCTCAAGGGGTGGGTGTGTGGCTCATCGGCCTGTCTTCCATCCCTAGTCTCAAAACCCTAGAATTTCAAAAAGAAATTCTAGTGGACTCCTGGCAATTCTAGGTTCTGCGAACAGTGAAAAAGGTTTTAAATGGTTCTCCTCTCATATGGCATTCACTGATGGATCATTTGGCCAGGGTGTGTATGTGTGTGAATATTCGATTGATCAGAAGATTTTCTTGCTCTCTAATGAGCTGTGGCATGGAGCCAAGAAACAATCAAGGCTTATGTTATACCTTATATTTCTGGGTATTTTCATACCTTTTTTTGTGTCAATCTGCAGAGTGCCAAACCAACGTATCTAAGGATAAAGTATTGTAGTGTAAAAGGATGACTATCTCCCCCCCTCCCTCTTCCTTGCCTTTATCTTTCTCCTCCTCCTAGTTTTTCTTGAGCAAGTGCTGTATACAGATCCATTACCAAGGCATTCGTGGGCCAAACATAAACAATCATCTTGTTCTTAATAATAGTAGAGAAGACTACTTCATAATGCAGATTGTGGATTGATTCTGGTGTAATTTATTTAGCAAGAACTAACATTAAGGACATTTTGTTGGGCCCTACAAAAATAGTAAGCACCCCATATAGTTACTAACATTAGTCTCAAATGAAGAACTACTCTTTTCTTTTTTCCTTTTCTTTTTCTTTTTCTTTTTTCTCCCTAGTGTGGAAATAACTTTACATCACTGTCAGCCCTGCAGTGGCTTATGAGAGATGAGATATTCATGTTCTAGGGCACGGCTCCAGTAACAGGCCTGTTACTGCTTCTTTATAGACTCATTATAGACTGACTCAGTTGTGCGACCCCAGATTTGTATGCCTTAAGTACAGATAGGGAGCAGAGGGTGGAAAGAAAGAGATTATCCCAAAGAAATGCATACTTATTGGCAAGACCCTGCCAGCTGCAGAGAGGCCTCCACATGCCAAGGAGAAGGCCCCGGGAGAAGTCACACCTAGCACTTTCATTTTGGACTTGTAGCCTCCAGGTCTGCAAGAAAATAAATTTCTGTGGTTTCCTTCATACCCGTGGTATTTTGTTTTGGCGGTACTGGCAAACAATTGCGTATGTTCTGTTAGTGCTCGTGGTTGATAAAGCAGCGTCTCATGTTAAAAATTTCTACAACCACAAAACCTCAGTTTTAAGTTGTTCATAAGGGGTCTCACTGTATCCTAAACTGCCGTCTAACCTGCTGCTTGGTAGCCCACATTGGCCTTGAACTCATGTACTTCCTGTCTTTTCTTATGCAGTGTTCTGGTTACAGGTGTGGGACCCCATGCCTTGCTTAGTAGGCTGTTTTAGTTCTTGATTTTTTTTTTTCCCCATGTTGTATACAGGTTTGGAGAATGACAGCAGATTTCAAGAGTCATGCATTTTCTTTTTTTTTTTTCCTTTCTTATGCAGCTGTGTATTGAAGGTTTAAGTGCCAGTTATCTTACGCCCTCGTTACTGTGCTTTTCTTCACATTTTATATAATGGCATATTATATAAAACGCCTGCTGGGCTTCGGACTCTGCTGAAGTTGGGAAGAAGCCTGGGCCTCCTAAAGCAGTAAATATAGTCTAGAAGTTAAGTACTGGTTCCAGCAAGGTGACTCTGCATTTAAGTCCCAGTCCTATTGCTTATTAGTGATGTGACTTGGCCTGTTGTGTAGCTCCTTCCAAGTCTGAACAGAAGGGTAATCAGTGACTCCGCACAGGGCGGCTGTGATGGAGAGTTACGCCCCGAAAGCCCTCTCGACCGTGTGCTGCATGCAGGTGACAGAACAGACTCTTTGTTGTTACTGCTTTTCCTCTATGGGAGCTAATTTGAATAGTGTGTCTCTAAAAATCCTTTTCTTTTAATATTAGTTAATGCTTCCAAATCCTTATCTGTGTGCTCACCAATTGCATAGTTCTCAACCCTCATCAAATGGCTGCGGAGACAGAGACTCAGAGAAGAGGAGAAGGTGGAGCATTGAGCTCTAAATAGAACACACAAGGTTTAGGGTCATGGAGATTATGAACCGGACAGCAGAGGACATCTGCAAATCGGCCTTGCAGATATGACAGGGGACAGGGCAGTTGCACGTATGACCTGACCGTGGCTCCTGCTGCAGGTTCAAGGCCAGCCCAGTTCAAGTCAATCATGATTTTAATGTAGATAGATGGGGGCGGGACTCACAAAGACTCTCAAGGTATTGACACTTGATGGCTGCTGAGGGAAGGAGAGTCCATTTTCTTCAGACATGGGCCCTGAGAGGCTTCTCTGTTCCCACATATGGCCCCACATCCATGTGCATACTGACAGCACTAAGAATACATGCCATTAGACTGGAAAAGTCTTGGTGGGAATTTAGGAGGAGTTGAAAGAGGAGGGATTCGAGATGGGTTTGATCAAAACCCATTATATTCTTGGATGAAATTCTCAAACAATAAAAAGATGTATCACTTAATTTGCTTTGCTTAAGAATAAAGGCAGCGCCGGGCAGTGATGGCGCACGCCTTTAATCCTAGCACTTGGGAGGCAGAGGCAGGCGGATTTCTGAGTTCGAAGCCAGCCTGGTCTACAGA
>JADRCC010162232.1:0-23871 GCA_019843855.1 Hylomyscus alleni
ACACAGAGAGACACACACATACAGAGACACACAGACACATTCACAGAGACACATACAGACACACAGAGAGACAAAGACACACACATACACATACAAAGACACAGAGACACACAAAGACACACAGAGACACACAGATACAGAGACACACAAACATACAGACACATGTACCCACCCTCTGGGTCAGGTCTCTGGATTTGGCCTATACTGTAGACCGTGTGACCTTTGAGAGGTCCTATTTGTATCCACTTCCTCCTGCCTCCTGGTTCCCATGGTGCTGCGGCCATGGATTCTCTCTACAGGATCAATTCTATCCTTTGGCAATCCACTCTCCCTAGTGACTGTGTCATCTGTGGGTTTGGTAAGCACCACTCTGACTCTTATCAAGCTTCTGATTCCACTGCTCAGCAAGCTGGGGTCTGCAGTCCACCAAGATCTACACCAAGCAACACAGGGACATTCATTCAAGCACTCTGGGGCTCCTGGCACTCTCAACCATGGATTCCTGGAGCTTTTCAAATCTTGGATCAGGCAGCTGCAGAAGTCCTCTATTCCACTGGAGTCACACATGGAGTCCCAAGGTGTGAGAAGGCATAGGGCGCTCTATTGTCACATGTGAGTCCCCATATGTGAAGGGCATGGGTCACTGTTGTCACATGTGAGTCCCCATGTGTGAAGGGCATGGGGCGCTCTGTTGTCACATGTGAGTCCCCATGTGTGAAGGACATGGGGCGCTCTGTTGTCACATGTGAGTCCCCATGTGTGAGAGGGTATGGGGTGCTCTATTGTCACATGTGAGTCCCCATGTGTGAAGGGCATGGGTCACTGTTGTCACATGTGAGTCCCCATGTGTGAAGGGCATGGGGCACTCTGTTGTCACATGTGAGTCCGCATGTGTGAAGGGTGCTCTGTTGGAAGACAATTCTGTTATTGGTACACATGCTCCTGGTGGTAGCCCTGGGCAGAACAGACCCCCACCCCTTTTAAGGCTGGCCCACTTAGCTGAGGCTAGCCCAGAAGAGGAGTAGGAAGATAAATATGCCCTCATCCCTCAGGCACCCCATCCTACTGGATAACGTGTGCAACACTGGTGGGCAGGGGATGCATGTTCACTGCCTGGAGGGAGATACAGGCTCCGGGTCTGGGACAAGACCTGGAGACCTACCAAGAAGTTTGTGGGTGAAACCGTGGCTCACTGGACAAAGGTGAGTTTTGCCAGACCATCTTATATGGCTTCTGACACAAACTCCATTGAACTCAATATCCAATTTGCTAGACATCACCAATGAGCATCCTGCCCACCCAGAGATCCATGCAGGAAGGCAAGGAGGAGGGCTCTAGATCAACTTTTACCATGAATGCCTCTGCAGCAGTGGGGAGGCCCGGGGGAAACTGCCTGCTCCTGGGAAAGATGACAAAGGTAATGGCCTGTCACCTGTGAAAAGGTCAGCAAATGCCCCTTTTGTCTGAAGTAAAGTTGGAAATGACAGCTCTCCAGAAAACTGCTGGGAATGCTTAAATCCAAGCACTGGCAGAGCACGTATCCTTTGCTTTTGAGACTGACTTCCAGGCTCCTGTCTGCCACCCACCAACCTCATCTCCCTCTTGCTTGTGGCTCCCACCCAGCAAGCCTCCTGCCTCCCCCTAGCTGGCCAGTAGAGGGCACCCCATCACCATGCTCCTGGCAGTTATGCTTTGGTGCTTGGATCAGGTGTCCCCACACAAAGACCACGAAAGTATTCTGATGTTTGCGGTTTAACGCTCCATGGGAAAATTATGAACTTGCTATATATGCGATGATGTCACCTACATAAAAGCACACAAGGGAAAGAGCTCGAAGGAAATGTAACAAAAGGTTATGAGAATTTCCTCACTCGACACACGGGCTTTGTTTGCCCATTATTTTCTATATTCTGCCAATTTCCCACAAGCACTCACTGCTCTTGTGATTGAAAAACTCTGCAGTGCTCAGGGATGGGGAGTCATCTAGAGGGGTAGAACATGGGGTCCTCACTGCTGGAGAAGCATGTGTGTGTTATACTTCACATGTGCTGGGACAGTGACAACGGGAGTGGGGGTTAGGGGGCTGTTCAGCCAGTGTGAGAGGGGCTCCCCAAGTGACCTGAGCAAGGCAGCCCAGCAGAGGACAAGACTCAAGGGAAGCTCAGAATAAAACTGGAACGAGTGTGTGGGGGATGCCAGGTACCCATCTGACTTAACTCTGGGGCCTGGAGCTGGGAGACAGAATACAAAAGGTCACTGAGTGTGGGGGCTGGGGGTGCAGTCTCTGGGGGGAGCCGAGTTACCTTAAAGCCAGCACTCCTTACAGAGTTTCTTACAGAGACCTAGCATCTCAAAGAAGAAAAAAGTAAAAAAAATCACACTCAACCCTTTCTGACTTTAATGGAAAATTCAAGTAACTACCGATTTTTCTCTTTAAAACAAAAACAAAAACAAAAACAAAACAAAGATGCTGAACAGGAAAAGAATAAAATCCAAGTCAACCCGCAAAAGATAAAAACACCAAACCCAGATGACTTAAGAGGCTCCACAGTCGCACCCTGCCTGTAAATCAACACCCAGCCACAGAGGAGAGCTGGAGACACAGCACCATTTGCATACAGGAGGAGATCCTCCTGAAAGCCCGGCTGACTTAACTCAACTAAATTAGAATACATTTTATATTGACTATTTTGACATTTGTTTTATTTGGCAAGTAAAACAAAACTGATCCAATTTCCTTGCAGCCATTGTAAACCATAAACTGCACCCAGGTCATAAAATACATAAGCCTTATAAGCACTCTGCTGGGTTTTGCCACCTTCCAACCTGACCAGCTCCCAGAGCCTGGGGACTCTTGGGCCACCTGCTGTGATGGTAGATGACCTGGCTCTCCCTTGACAGGCAAGCTCAGGACAAGCACTCTCACTGTCTCCTCTGGGACAGCAGGAGCCCTGTACTTTAAGATTTTGTCAACTCAACATAAGCTAGGGTCATAAGGAAAGAAAAGAGCCTCAACTGAGAAAATGGCTCCATCAGATTGGCGTGTGTGGGATGGCCCAGCTCCCTGGGATAGTGCTACCTCTGGGCAGGTGGTCCTGGGTGCTCTAGGAAAGCAGGCTGAGCAAGCCATGGGAAAAGAACTCTCCTCCATGGCCTCTGCTTCAGTTTCTGCTCTGTCTTCCTTCAATGATGTACTGTGACTGGGATGTATAAGCCAAGTGAACTGTCTTCCCTGGGTTGCTTTTGGTCTGGGTTTTTCCACAGCAATTGAAAACAAATTAGAATGGCTTCATTCCATGTGACAGAAACTAGCACCTGCCTGAGGTGATGCCCATTTCTGGGCTCTTCCAGACCACAAGTCTTGGGAACTGGCTCTATTTATTCAAGGTAATTGAGCCCCAAAGGCTCTGCAGCCTCTGCAGTTAATCCAAACTCGAGCTAACCACGAGCACCAGAGCCTGAGCTGACCCTACTCAGCACAGGTGAGGACCTGAAATGATGCTGGCAGAAGTTATGGTGACCCCAGAGCAATGGCCTAGGACAGAGCCATGATAGCGTTACCAGTCAGTGAAGAAGGCAAATGTGCCAGCCCCACACTCCTGAACAGAGACAGACTCAACTGGTCACCTTTAAACACTGCTTCTGGTGTGGGAGACTGCCACTGGAAGAACTGGGTGGCCTGTACAGAGTCCTTGGCCTGGGGTCACCTCAGTAGCCTCTACCTAGAGAGTGGATGCTCCTCCTGGAGGAACAACTTGCAGAGGGCAGAGCAGCCTCTCGAGGGCAGCTGCTCCAAGGGGGTGGGGGTGGGGTAGCTTGGCACCCAGTCTATCCTGCTAAAGAAACACACTCACCTCTTCCTATGGAGAGCTCGTCAATGTGGTCTCATGTCGCCTCAACCCCCTGCTATCCCTCCCTCCTTCTATTTGTCCATCCCTCCTCCCGTTCATTTCTGCAGTCTCTCAGACTTAATTCATTATTGCTCTGTCCCTATCAGTTTCCTCAGGGATGCCCTGTTTCTTATTGGTGGAAGCCTTTCCTCAACTGCTACTCTGCAAAGTCCAGACACGTTACCCCACCAGTACCAGTGCAGTCAGCTGCAGAGTGGCTGTGCTGGTCACCATGGACTCCCTGGAATTAATTATTATTATAATGAATGTAATGCTCTGAAAACTTACTTCTTTCTAAGGACTGACTCTAGGGATGGCTGACCCATCCTGCTGGGTGTCAGATGAGATGCTGGCAGAGCTGAGAGGGAATTCTGCCCTTGGGCCCTGACCACCTGGTTGCCACACATATCCCTGTGTGCCTATAATAAGCTCACTTGAATGGCATACCAATTGTTTGCATGTTTGTTTTGTTTTATTTGGTTTGGTTTTTGAGACAGGCTCTCACTATGTATCCTTGGCTGGCCTGGAACTCGCTATGTTGACCAGGCTGGCAAGGAACTCATAGAGATCTGCCTGCTTCTACCTCCTGAGTGCTGGGATTAAGGGTAAGAACCACCATGCCTGGGTCAGCCAGCCATAGCCACACCTTCTGTTGTGTTAGAAATCTATAGCATGGGCTAGAAAGATGGCTCAGCTGTTAAGAGCACTGACTGCTCTTCCAGAGATCCTGAGTTCAATTCCCAGCAAACACATGGTGGCTCACAACTATCTGTAATAGGATCCAATGCCCTCTTCTGGCATGTCTGAAGACAGCAACAGTGTACTCGCGTACATTAAATAAATAAATAAATCTTTAAAAAAATAAAATCTTAAAAAAAAAAAAAAAAGAAACCTGAAGCATACACACAATATAGAATGTAGAGTGCCCTTTACATAAGTGGAACTCGTGGATTTCTGACCACAACTTTTTAGGGCCCAAGTTTAGACTTCTGCAAATTTTCAGCTATATTTTGCACTATTTTAGCAGATGTTTAAGTGGGTGTTTTCTAAGTCGTTGCATGGCTCGGCAGGACCTAAGACCATGTAAGTGCCTGGTGAGATCCCAACAAAACCTCACCTGGGAAGGTTTGGGGCTGGGGTGGAAGCGGCTGATGACTGGGAGGGTGTGGTGGGCTGAGATGAGTCATGGTTTCTTGGCACTCTGCCCATTCGATACCAAATGCCCATGCTGTTCAGTTCCCTGCAGAAGAAAAGAAAAACCTCAATGCACTGCTGAGCTTGGAGCACTGACCTGAGCAACTGAGCCAACTGTTACCACATTTATGAGCTGCCGCAAACCCCAGGGAGGCCCCATCACCTCTCTTCATGCCCTGGGTGCTGCACCAGAGCAGAGCAGGAGTGCAGCTGTGCCTCAAAGACAAGCTGTTGTGATGTGATCATCCTTACCCATTGAGCATGCTGGCCTGCCCACTCTGGGTACCCTGCCTTGCTTGCTGGCATATAAGCACCTTTTGCTTTCTCAAGACTTGGCCCCTCATAGCTAGAAATCACTAAACTCAGCCTTACGCCAAGGTTAGTTGGGAAAATGGCTGCAAACCATCAAACTGGAGGCTCATGGCTTACAAACCAGCACAACAAAGAGTACATACATGCCTCCTGTGGTGTGACAGCCACTGTGGCTGTGCCCTGCACTGCACACCTGACGTGAATGAAGCAAGCTCACCCTTGGCAATAAACAGGATAATTTCTGCTGCATATAGATCCTCTCTGCTGCCCCAGAACTGTGTCTATGTGCATATAGATCCTCTCTGCTGCCCCAGAACTGTGTCTATGGGACTGGAAGCGGAGGGACAGCATCTCTTCCAAAAATTAAAAACATTGATTCTGTGGGTCCTGGGTATAGGCTGGAGGCTGTTTTAAACCTGATCTAGCCTTATCAAGAGCAAGACCAACTACAGCAGTAGCAAGCCCACCCACCTTCACCGGTCTTCAGGCTGCCCACCTCATTGCAGCCTGTGTCCTTTCTAGTCTGAGCTATCTGCTTCCAACAGGTCAAGCACAGGCCTTCGTCATGTGGCACCTAGACTAAGTGACTTTGGTTCTAAATCCTCAACTCATTTCTCTTACTTAAAAATCATGCTTCCTCTAGGAGAGGATGCTAGGCCCAAGATGAAATAAAAATTGTACTTCAGGGGCTGGAGAGATGGCTCAGCGGATAAGAGCACAACTGCTCTTCCGAAGGTCATGAGTTCAAATACCAGCAACCACGTGGTGGCTTACAACCACCCCATAATGAGATCGGACGCCCTCTTCTGGTGCTATCTGAAGACAGCTACAGTGTACTCACATATAATAAATAAATAAATCTTTAAAAAAAATTGTACTTTAGTAACTAAAAAATATTATCAAGGAAGAAAATTCTAGTTATATATATGTATATGTGTATATAATTTATTCTTTAATATTTTTTTACAGTTGGGGGTTGGAAAGATGGCTCAGAAATTAAGAGCACTGACTGCTCTTCCAGAGGTCCTAAGTTCAATTCCCAGCAACCATATGGTGGCTTACAACCATCTGTAATGGGGTTTGATGCCCTCTTCTGGTGTGCAAGAAGACAGCAAGAATACTGACATAATAAAATAAATAAATATTTAGAATAAAAAGTGTGGTGGTTGGCTGTCCTGCATGTGTAAATGGAAGCCTTTGGAGTGATGTGTGGCTGCTCTGATAACTGCTTTCTAACTCTGTAACCTACTCACACAGCTAGTTTAAATCAGCTCACAAAGCAAAGCAGGGTTTGTGGGTGTGGGATGGGAATGGCTACAGTTTTTGGTACAGAGGATGGAGCTGAGGTTGGTGTACCCTAAGAGAGAACTCTACCATCAAACTTCTAATGCCCAAGTCCATCCTAATGAGAGCGCAAGAATCCACAGTGAAAAGGGCTGAACAGGTCTGAGCTGAGAGACCCCAGTCTCAACCCATTGAGTGCAGTATGCATCCAGCCCCACCCCAGCCCCGCTGTCCTGACCTTGTACTTTCCTGCTCATTGTGGCACAACCACCCCCCTTCACTATTCTCCCTTGAGCTCTACTGAACTGTTCCTTACTCCTAGCTCAGGCTGATCAGCGAGGGAATAACCCTTCCATGGCAGCAGTAATCAGGAAGGGGTGCTCTCAGGACCCTGAATTCTAGAATTGTGCTGGGAAGCTCAGGAAGGCAGACATCTTGTCTCTGGACCCCCTTCTGAAGGGTAGCTGCAGAGAGAGAGCAGTGTCATGCCTCCTGGAGGAACAGGTGTCAGGTAGGGTCCCACCAGAGGACTGCAGGGACAGGAAATGAGATGTTCTCATCCTCTGAATGCCAAGTCTGGCTGCTGTGTCAGCCAACAAATGCTTCCTCTGGCTTGAGCCACGCTGGGTGGGGTTTCCTGTCGCTCAGGTTCATGGGGCCCAGAATGAAGTTCTGGGATCTGCCTGCACTCAGAGCTTATGGAACAGCTGTGGGCCAGGCCCTGATCACTGCCAAGGCTGCAGGTGACTAGAACCCGATGGCCCAGTGCTCGCCCTGGTGTGTCCACAGGTAGCCTCTCTTCCCAAGATGTGCCACACTCACTCCCCTCCACCCACCCAGGTCAGCCTTCTCCTCAGAGCTAGTTCTCTTCATTTGGAGATCTTTGCTCAGTAACCCTGCCTGTTACCTTAACTGGAGTAGCTAACAGGTCATTGAGAAGTTACCCTCTAGTCACTGCTCACTGCTTATCTCTCCCTTCAGAACAGCCTCTCTGTTGAGGCAAGGCCCCCCTCTCTCCTTTTCTCCTCCATCCCTTCCCACACCATCTTTCCAGTGGCACAAACAGGTTGGCTATAAAATGGCCAAGGTTGATAAGCAGCATGAGGAGCTGAGGCCCACAGTGGCCTCAGGGCAGAATGCAGAGGCGCCTGAAAGGTGACCTCACATGGAAGAGCAGACCCTAGTGGGAGTAGCCTCAGTGTAAGCTGACATAGTTTGAGGTCAGAGTCAGTGGTGAACACCAACACGGAGCACAGCTGAGGTTTGTGAGCCATGGTGACTTCTCAGTCTTGGTCCCACGAGTGGCTTGACCACTCTCAGGGGAGGAGACAGCAGGTGTGGAAACATTGTTGAGACTTACCCAATAAATGTGTACTGGGGAGGTGCCTGCTTGGTCCGGCCCATGATGCGAATGTCACAAATGGCAGCTTCAGTTGAATCCCGGGGAATAAACTTAATGCATAGCCGCTTCTTCCTGAAGACCACGTCCTCTAAGGAAAGGATGATGGAAAGGCATGAGACTGGTAGAGATGCCTCTCCTCTCCCTTCAGGGCTGCAGAAGGGGAGGGCCACCTTGTCACCTGGCAGAGGGGCTAAGCTCTGCCCCCTGCCCTTGCTGAAGCCCCCAAGGACAGGTGATGACAGCCAAGTACACCAGTCACCCTGCCCTGCACCCAGGGCCTAGCCAAGACTCCTAGGCTACCACCAAGTCCCTGCATGGCTTTCTCAGGCCACAGCCACACCCACTGGACAGCCCCTTTTCTTTTCCATTTTTTAAATATAGAAATCCTGAGGCATACCCTATGAAGTGAGACGGCAGGGCAGGATTACCTGCCCTGCTCAGCACTGGGGCTCTAGTCTCCACACACCCCTAACTTTCCTGGTCACAGGGAACAAATCCCCAACACTGTGTCATATTGCTCTACCAGGAGGCATGGCTACCATGTGTCGGCCACTTCTATCAACAACAAGGAAACTCCTGAACTCATCCGTGGTCTGAAATTCAAGTTTCTCCATCACTGCGCAATGCCCTGCCCTACCCCTTTGTTTGATTGGACATTGCCCCACACTTTGTCTGGACTTACATCCAGAGGCTGTGCGCTCTGGAGTGGGCTGTCAGGCCTCTTCGGTTTCTTTTACTCTATAAGCACCTCTCTCTGCTCCCCCTTCCTTTGTGGCAGAAAAAGGCAGGAAAAAAGACAAAACAACAAAAAACAAAATAAAAAAGCCCAGTTGTTCTGCCCTTGTCCAGGAGCACATCAGAGCTGGCTAGCTTTGGCCCAGTGCAGACCTGGGTTTCCACCCTCCTGGGCACTGCCCCGGCTGTGGCTTTTTAGGATGCTCATAGCTATGAGCCACACATCGGTTCTAGGTTTCAAAACATCGATCTCCTGTTGTGTCACTCCTTCTGCATTGATGAGTTCACATTCTTCTGTCTAAAACATGATTTTTCTTCACCAACTCTTTGAGCCTATGAGGCAGGCTGTGGACAGGAAGAAGAGCCAGTGTGTGGCTCTTCACAGCCACTTGTTCAGTCTGGGCACAATGGCTGGTGCTCCAACAACTGGTGACAGTGCCCATTAGCTCATCTGAGGTTCTGAACTTTTCCCAACAGTCCAAAAATCTTTCAGTTGGACTTGTGGTTTTTTAAATTTTTTTTACCATTTTTGAAATTAAAATATAATTATATCATTTCCCCATTCTTTCCTCCCTATACCCTTCCCATAACAACCTCCCCCTTTGTTCTCTCTTAAATTCATGGCCCCTGACCTATTTTTCTTTAATTGTTGTTATGTATACTTTCCTAAATATATAGATGCAACCTGTTCAGTCTGTATGATGTTTCTTGTATGTACACAGTTCCAGGGTCTACCACTAAGCACTGGATAACCAATTGGCGGGGCTCTTCCCTGGGGAGACTATTTCTCCCACTCTCAGCATTCCATTATCTTAGTGGGTTTTGTTTGAGGCAGGGTCTCATTATGTAACCTAGAGAAGCCTCAAACTTTTCATTCTCCTGTCTCAGCCTCACAAATACTGGAATTACAGGTGTGTGTGTGTCACCACATCTAACTCCATCTGTGTTGGATGTCCTAGCTCTGCCACTGCTGGCACTGGCACCTCAGAAGTCACTTAAACCCTCCAGGTCTCAGCTTTGCCATCTGTACAAGGGACCATCCAGTAGAAGCCCACTCCAGAGCAATTCAGGTAAATGTCATGTGGTAATATGGCTTCTTGGACAGTTCTGGGCACACAGTAAGTGCTCAATAAAGAAAAGCCAGGGACACTGTCTTGTTGTAGGCAGAAGGGTGGTCCTGTGGGCCTGTAGAATCAGAGTACTGTTGGGTCCTTGCTAGGTTTTAGGAAAAGGGGTTTGTCTTTATAAAAGACCATGCTGAAATGCCCAAATCTCATGAGTTCTTTCCCAGAAGTGAAAGCAGAGGGCCACATGGCATCTTCAAACTGTAGAAATGTCTCTAATCCACATGGCAAACATCATCCTTGAGGCAGAGATGGTGTCCTGGAGGATGGGGTGCAGAGGCAACCTGCCACCGTCAGCTCCCAAGTTCGGGCCCTAAAGGATATGCACTAGGGACCTCCTGTGAGGTAAAACTCAGGACAGGTATTATGCCTGCCTTTGCCACAGTTATGGCTCCATGCCTCCATCTGCAGCTAGCCCGGTAAAGACCAGATCTACTCATTCATTACACATGCTTAAGCAGGCCTCATTTTAAGTAAACATATTATACATAGTCAATAGAAATGTGTTCAGTCATGCTAATGAACACAGGGAGAGTACACAACACTTTACTAAAACAAACAGTCTTCCAGTGTTTAAGTGCTGTATGGACTGCAGCAGGCTATATTTTAAATTAATTACACGAGTCTCATCTTTTTTGGCTGACTTCATGAAATCAAAGCTTTAAGTACTCTCAGGAGACACTGGGCTGACCATGAGGCTCTTGATCCCCTGGAAAGTCTTTGACTGGAGGTGCTTACACCCCTGATGCAGAGCAGAGGGCCTACTGGGTAGCAACTAGTGCAAACATGGGGACTGGTTTCCCTGTCAGAGCACAAGCCCACAACAGGGTCTCCTGACTGAACTCAACAGATAGAAAATTCAGAATAGGAAATCCCTTGTGGCTATGCCATATATCCATACAAAAGACATTATATATCAGTTAGCTGTCAAAAATGAACATCAAGGAAATATTTAAAACTTTGAAATCCTTAGGGAGAAAACAGACCAGGGTTGGATACAAATCAACAAGGTGATTTTAATTTTTAAGCAGAGACCTCACCTAAGAAGAGGCAAAGCTAGCAAGCAGACATTTACAAAAGCCTGTAGGCTTGCTAATAAGTAGCAAGCTATACATTAAATACAGTTTAAATAGTAAATCAAAATAAGAGGCAGAGCACAAGTATAGCAGGTCTGAGCAAACAAAGCGACCTAAAGGCAGTGAGATATCAGCTTGGCAATAAAGCTTATCCTAATAGAACTCATTCCACTGGCAAATCTCTGTGTGTGATGGAGCCTGGGATGAGCTGGAGATGGACCAGTCCTGCCGTCTTATCCTCAAGGAACAAGAGAAGTAGCAGAGGCATGGGAAAACTTGAAAGGGATCAGGGTGCTCCGGCAACATTACCAGGCAGGGAGCATCCTTCTCACCTGACAAATGGGTAAGCTGAGGCAGGGGAGCTGCTTGGAGTTCTACAAGCACAAGCAGCAGAGCTGGACTACTAGGGCACAAGAATTAGAGTCCTGGTTGGTCCCACAGAGGATTCGAAGGCAGACAGGGCCCTTCCTTCAGTTTCCCACTTGGGGGTCCAGACTCAGGTCCTCTTCTTTGTGCAGTGAGCATTTTATCTACTGGGTCTTTTCGCCAGCCAGTCTAACATGACTATGTGTCTGTGGATATGTACATGCATGTGTGTGTTCATGCATATGTATATATGTGTGTATGGCTAAGCTTTTGGCTAAGATGTAGTCACTGTGCCTTTTATTTCTCATATTAAAACAGGTCTAACACCCATCTCTACAGAGATCTCCTAAAGGTAGTGACATCATGAGGCTACAGCATTTAACATGGGGCCTTACATGAAACATAGCAGATATCAGTGCCTAGAATTCGTTGCTAGGATAAAACACCATGACCAAAGGCAACCTGAGGAAGAATGGGTTTATTTGGCTTACAATTCCAGGTTAGAGTCCACCATTGCGGGGGAACCAAGGCAGAAACTCAAGCAGCCGGTCATGTCCACTGTCAGGAGCAGAGAGAAACAAATGTACCCTTACCTCCTCCTTCTGCCTCAGGCAGCCCAGAACTTCCTGCCCAGGAAAGGTGCCATCCACAGTGGGCTCAGTCAGTTAACAATCATGACAATCCCTTGCCACCCAAACACACCCAGAGGCCAGGTAATCCTTCACTTGAGACTCCCTTCTCAGATGACTCTAGGTGATGTCAAAGTGACAGTTAAAGCCAACCAGCACCATGACATTTTGCTAGGACACAGCCCATCGAGCAACTGAATCAGCTAGTGAGGGACACTGCTTTGCTAAAATAAGTGCCATTGGGGGTGGCTGAGGAGACATGGAAGCTGCTCAGTGTGAAAATGGCAAGCAAGTGCTGGTCCAGAAATGTTCACACCATGGAAATTTGAAAAAAAATCACACACATATAATATAAATAATGACAAAGAACAGGGTACAGAATTCTATAACGGAATCTCACCGATGAGGACCTCTGTTTTCGTACTCCCTGTTTCGATGCTGTGGAGTGGACTCATGAGTAATTGTAGTGACAACTCTGGAGTTTTGGTTTCTTAGAAAACAGAAATATTCTAAGGATGTGTTTTAGTTTTAATCCCAGGTGTAAGGATCTGATTTATGATTTGCCTTGTGCTGTAGGAGAGGTGTGGTTTTGTCAGCTGAAGATAGTTTTTATGATTGTGTGATGTTTGGAATTCTGGGAACTTTTCAGAAGGTACATAAATGCTAGGGCCCCTAGAGGCAGGGTTGGTGGCTATTGGCCACCTTCATGGAGATTGGTTGTGGTTTGTTAGTAGCCATGGTCAAAGAAACAAAAGGAAAGAAATTAGATGCAGGGATCTCTCTCTCTCTCTCTCTCTCTCTCTCTCTCTCTCTCTCTCTCTCTCTCTCTCTCCCCCCCGTTCCCCTCCCCCTCCCCCTCTCCCTCTCTTCTGTGTGTGTGTGTGTGTCTTTGTGTGTCTTTGTGTGTCTTTGTGTGTCTCTATCTCTCTCCTTTTTTCCCTCCAATCTAGTGATAGAGTGAAATGGGGAGACTGGGATACAGGTCAGGAAAAGAATCCACAAAGTGGCAAAGACTGGCTACAAGTACACAAAGCTTCCTGAAACTATCTCACCAGCCCTGCTATTATAACCAGCACTCAGGACCTCAGCCTCAGCACTCAGGATCAGAGCCCACAGCACCCGCATGGTCCTGAAGCAGCTTCTCCATTTTCCACAGTGCCCTGCAGTTTAGCTCGGTGCAATGTTGCTCAGTGGTTGGAGCATCTGGTCAAATTTAAATCTTGGATTAGTTTGTTTTGTTTTAGTTGTTGCTGCTGTTGTTTTGTTTTTTAACTAGACAGGGTCTCATGCAGCCCAGGCTCAGAACTTATATGTAGTAAAGAATGACCTTAAATCCTGATTTTCCTGCCCCCATCTCCCAAGTGTTGTGATTACAGGTATGAGCCACCACATCTGGCTCCAATTTAGGTCTTGCATGCTCTAACTTGATCCTGCCTCTTGTTCACTCTGTGAGCCCCAGACCAGGCACAGAGCTATCTCTTGCAGCCCCGGGGCATTTTTGATCTCTACCTTCCCTCCCTTTTGCTTCAGGGTCTTGTGCTAAGCTTGGCTTCAGCACCAGCTGAGGGCAAACCAACTGTCCCTAGACTCAACTGCTCTGTCCTTGAGTGAGGAGGCATCAATCTAAGACTTTGCTCACTTGCAGGCAAGGACCCACACACTCTTCAGACACACAGGTGGATATCACAAGTGGCAGGCTTCCTTCACCATCTACAGGAAGCCCCCTCACATATTTCCAGAGAGAAACACACACAGAGTATTTGAAAGCCCACTGGATGGAGGAGGCTGCCCCCAAGGCAAGTACGCTAAGTGCCGACTCACGTGTATCCACCGTCTCTTGGATGGGAATGAAGCCCACAGGCAATGTGTCCTTGACGTCGATGAGCTTCATGTCCACCAGCACATTCCCCAAGTGACTCTTGGGAAGAAAAGACAAGATGCAGACTGTGAATTGGAACTTGCCTTAGTCTGCTTGCAGTCCTGGCTTCAGGAAGTATATTTAACACAGTGGCTGCTGCAGCTTTACCACAGCAAGTTAACTGGGGAAGTTGATACGAGCATCTACCAGGGACTCTAGCGCACCTCAGAAAGGAGACTTCATCCGTGGAGTCTCAAGGCCACTCAGCAGAGGGCAGGTGTGCATACATCGCTGGACCCCACCACTTCTCAGGCTCAGACTGGTTTAAATACGGGAGGTTCTGGGATGCTTGCAAGAGAGGAGCTGCGTCTAAACTGATCACACACCTAAGGGGCTGTTAGTCACAGACGGACAGTTTTCAGTTACAAGATATATTTTACAAAATCCCAAGAATCATAAACTAACTGAATGGCAGCCTGGCCACCTCCGTATCCCACTCCTTCTGAGATGCCTCACTAGGGGAGCTCTTAAGAGCTCCTATTTAGTGCTGGCAGAGGGGTCCGCAGTGCACAGTTTCCATAAAGACATCTTTTGAAGATGGTCGGTGGCACACCATTCTATAATTACAAAAGAGAATTCTTTGCAAACACGCTGGCCTTTGCAGCCTTCACTTCATGCTAGAAACAGCTCTTAAGAAATCTGCCCTACATCTTAAACATGAGGGCTGCTGTGGAGATTAGATTCATGTCTTCAGAGCCATTTCAGCCTCGTCAGAGCCAGTTAAGGCAAGAATAATGGGCTCCTAGCCCAAATCTCTCCTGTTAGAATTCCAGCAATGTGCTGTGTGTGCCCACTTTGCAGAAGCACTGTGTCTCTTGCACATGCTTATTTCCTTTGTCTGTAGTCCTGGACTAACATCTAAGGGGTCAGTCCAGGCTCTGCCCCCCGTCCCAGAACCTCTCAGGCCAGTGTTTCCCTATTGCTTAGAGATGGACCCAACTTCATTTCTGGGCTTGGGGAACCCCGGCTCCACCTCCATCTTTATAGCCCAGGCATCTCTGAAATCCACACAGGGAGTATTGGCTTTCTGAATGAAGCCAGACACTCTCTTTAAGACCCTTTTAACTTCCTATCAATTTATAATTGGACACTGTGGTGATGTGAGTCAGAATGGCCTCCACTGGCTCATATAGTTGAATGTTTAATAATCAGAGAGTGGCACTGTTTGAAAAGGATTAGGGGTATGGCCTTATTGGAGAACGTGTGTCACTGGGGGCAGCCTAACATCTCCCTCTGAGTTGGGGATGAGGATGTAGCTAACGACACAGCAGCATGTGTGCTGCCGTGCCCCCTGCCACGATGACAGTGACTGTAAGGAAGCCTGCAGATACGTGCTTTCCTTTCTAAGAGTTGCCCTGACTATGGTGCCTCTTTGCAGCAGTAGAACAGTGACTAAGACAGACCTTAGGAAGCTTCCATCTACATACCACCTTGAAGGACATCTTTAAGAAACTGTACACTATGGGTCCTGGATACCACCAGTAAATAGGAACCAAAATGGTGTTTGCTCCTTTTGCTCACCCAAACTGGCATAGTCCTTGGCACAAAGTAGGGACTCAATAATTATTGGCTAAATACATTAATGTTTGTGGCAAACTTTTCAACAATGTGGGGTGGTAGCAATCAGAAACTGAATCACACTTTCTCAAGTGGCATATCAAAACCATATCACCAAAATTCCCAAAGTTTATTATTAGTTATTAGAGCCCATAAATAAAACATGCCTCAAGTTGAAATTTGGAAGTCAGAGTGGCAGATGCAGCCTGTGAGCAGCATATCCGTGACTGTACCATCAGACATCTGTCCTTCTCTCTGTGTCCCTGTGCTTGCCAACAGTGCTCAGGTGGCCAGGACTCAGGAGATAGTATGCACTGAGGTGCGGCATGTGGGGAGTGGGCCCTCTAATGTGGAATAGACTCCTAACTACACATGAAGGCTGGGCCCAGCTGGGAACCGTGGAAGCACCAGCTGCCTCCGGAGCAGCTCGGTCTAATCAACTGTCCTCTGTTCCCTTCCCCTCCCCACTCCCCTGCCCCAGTCAGCTGCTCTTCTATGTCATCACTGCTTCCTGCACTGAGAAATTAACAACTGGGCATGCTCTGCTGCCCCATAGATGAATAGGCTTTCATCAGTATCGTGTTGACCGTCTTTGGCTTGACACGCGGTATTCCATGGAAGTCAACTGCAACCACTTAGCCACCTCACCCTCCCCACTCTTGAAACAATGCCTTAATCCTAAAGCCAGAGCATCAGTGGTGTGGCCACTTTACAAGTGTTGGGAAACTCTTCCATGCATACAAATGGGAGGCTGCCCTGTTGACTTCCTGCAGCCCGAGGGTGTGGCCCTCTTCCATGGGGCTGCCAGTCTGCAGGGTCCCCCTACTCCCCGCCTTTTTTATATATCATAGGCCAACAACACCATTAATTTTCCTGGTTCCCCTCCCCCACCTGTGCTCTCTTTCATTTCCTCCTCATAAATATGAAGAACGTATTCCCAATCCTTGCTGAGCAAATGATTCATACGAGGAGCCCGACATACACTGACTCAGGGTATTTATATTGTCTCTGGTAGCCAGTATTTGCTAGTATACTGTAATTATTTTTGACAACTTTGCATTTAAGGTAGCCACAGATAACCAACTTAATATTCAAATGTTCATAAATCCTTCTGTTTAACATCCTCCCTACCTAATCTATGCACATTATTATTACAGGTAACACAGAAAGTGCGGGGCATGAAAAGTGCAATTAATCTCACTCCTTCCCAGGAAGCGATGTCACTCTCCAGCCAGGTTTCCATATTAATGGCCTGATTGGGGGAAAGGAATTTAGGATTCAAAGGAAGCTCCCCAAACTCCTATGTTGGGAGTCTCAAGTCACCTAATTAAGACTTGGCCTGCTCTGGAGATCCCACACCCTCCCAGATGGTTGTGAAATGGTGCTCTGCCAAGCCTGTGCGCTGACTATAGACCAGGACAGACAGGCAGCCTCCACCAATAAGGATGTGCCTAGCTCCCGCCTCACTTAAGGGCTGGCAAGTGGGCTCTGTCATTTCCCAAAATCTGATCCCAAAGCAATTCTCCCTGGTTTGTCATTTGGATGCCGTACAGGCCATCCATTCCTCTTCTGGTGCTAAGGATGGGATTGTTAACATCTTTCCCGAGCACTAGACACATCCACACACCTAGGCTTCAGTTGAGAGCAGGGGCTTCTCTTGCTGCCCTCCTGGCAGCCTCATCACTCCCAGAACCCAGCTACTAATGGTGAGCAACATGTTTTCTGGCAGTTCCCTGGGCTGAATCCAGGGCCCCATGCACACTAAGCAAGTACTCTACCACTGCCCTCAAGCTCAGGACTGTGTTTTCTATAATCCACCCTAAACCAATGAGGCCAGTGCCTTCCCTGAACCACAACAGACTTGCTGCCCCAGCTCCCAGGGCTTCATGAACTCCTGCCTAGAAGAACAAAAGCTCACAGATTCAGTAGTAAATGTAGCAGGTCCCTATGTAAGTGACCCAAGGGACCACGGATACCCTGAGGCCAGCAACACTGCCCAGGCTGTGGTGCTTTTGAGGTGAGCACACTTAGTCTCCAGCTTGTGGGGCTGTCAGGGGGCATTGCTGGAGGAGGTTAACACTGGGCAGACTTTGAGAGTCAAATGCTAATAGCACTTCTAGCTTTCGCTCTGCTCCCTGGATGGAAGCTCTCAGGGTCCCGCTTTTATCACACACTGCCATGCCTCCCTATCATGATAGATTTTTATTCCTCTCCAAACATATACCAAAACATCTTTCTCCTTTGATAAAGTTGCCCTGGTCATAGAGTTTTATCATTAGCAACAAAAAAGTAACTTAGACAAGGCATTTGACCAAGTCTTCAGGACTTGGTCCTGAGAGCCCAGCAGCAGTGCACCCACTGGTACTCTGCGGGAAGCAGTGGTCAGTGGACAAAGCAGAGACAGACAACAGGAAGGAAAAGCAGAAATGGCTTTCTAAAGGTAGACTCCTGGGACAGAGGGCCTGAGGGTGCGGGTGCACAGGGTGGAGGTGGGAAGGATGCGTGATTGGTCTACTGATAACCTCAGTGCTCAGCATCTGAAAGGTGATGGCTCCTCACGCCTGCTCTGTGGAGTCCCCTCAGGCTCCAGTGAACCCAAATTATCTGTGCAGACACACCACAAGCCCTGTGCAGGTGCCTACTCTGGCTCAGCTGCCATCATCCTGTTACTGAAAATGCATTCAAAGGCCAGTATTAAAATATTCCCCTATTCAGTCATAAACTCTATACATTACAAGCAGCAAAGGTATTGTTCTTATAATTAGAGGGAACTTAATAGGATGACTTCGCCCCTCATCCTGGGCATTCTAGGAACAATATTCAGAACAAAAGATTAACAATGAGCAACAAGTGCTATGTGACCATATTACAGTCCACATTCAGAACTGCTGAAAGGAAAGATCTGGACCTGGCAGAGGGGTCCCAGACTGGAGAGTTATGATGAAGAGACAGACTGTGTGAGAGAAAGAGGCTGTGAGGGAGAAAGAGGCTGTGAGGGAGAAAGAGGCTGTGAGGGACAGAGTCTGGGACTGACCAGGAAGCTGTGAGGGAGAAAGAGACTATGATAAAGAAGGCTTCTTTCATTTTCCTATTTGGCATGTTTTACATTGCTGTGCTTTTAATTTTTAACTACAACCTATATTACCATTACAATTACATTTAGAAATTGGTAAAATTGTTTCCAAAAATAAGTATCTGAATTAGAAGAGATAACTTATCACCTCCTCCAGACGGTCATCTTGGGAAGAAATGAGGTCCAGTCCCAGGTTGGCTCACTGGGAACACTTTTGAAGATAGCTTTAAGGTTCCCTGGTTCATGTGCTCAAATACTAAAAACCAGTATAAAAGAATTGGGCAGAAGGAGCTACCTCTCCGTAATGACAAGCTACCCCATGTCACACAGAGGCTCTTTAGAAACAAGGCCACATCACGTCTGGGAACTGTCATGGGTCAGGGGTGTCATGGCCCCTCCACTGAGCTGGTCTGCCCTTTGCCAGATGCTATGCATCCTAGTAGCCCTGGCAGACTCTCCCATCCTTTGTGTCCTGGGAGTTGTCATTGAAAGCACATCAAGGGAAACTTCCTGGTGTCCTTTGGAGAACACATCTTAATGGAATTCACTGTGCACTTGGGGATGTGGTTAATAATGTTATTAATAAATGAAACACAGTGCTGGCTGCTGGTTCTACCCTGTTCATTGAAACCATAGATAAATTAATACAACAATGAACATAAACCACACACGAAAGAGAGGAAGCCCCAACCAGAAATGTAAATTAGACCTGCCCACTCAGCAAACAGGAACCACCGCCAGACTCACATTTTCTTTTGAAAATGATCTTGTAAAACACAGGTATCTGGTAACCTTGGACTTGAATAAGCCGTCCTTCCAGAGATCAGCATCCACACCATCTGCTGTCTGTGCAACCTGCAGCAGAGAGATGGAGAAGAGGGTCACAGGTAAGACGAGATGGAACCGGAGCATGAGCCCGAAGCTTCTCTACCTGTTCCAATTAGCACAGCCCCAACTCTCCTGGCATCTCATTAGTGAGCCACACTCTGCACCGGGAAGAACATTTCCAAAAGGGAAAAGGGGAGACTGTGAAAAATACAACTTCTAAAAATACTGTCCCCGGGGAAGCCATTGATTAAAGACACCCTGACAGAAGTGGTTCTAATGAGCACAGAATAGCTTTTGTTGTAATGGACTGGGAAGGGACTGGTGGCCGTCAGCACATTAGGCTGTTTGTTGCTATTTACATGGGGGCGGACATAGGGCACAGAAGAAAGCCCCATGGGGTGGAAATGCACCTGCAAGGGGCACCCCCTGCGGTGTGGATGATGTGACCTCCTGCCCACAGGAGTGAGCCAGAGGGAGCTTTAGTCAGGGGTGCTGTGGGGGCTGAGGCGGTAGGTCAGGAAACTGGCTCCACACTACATCTTCTTGATACAAGCTCCCAAAGTGGAATTCAAGGTCAGAAACTATATCATGATAGGAAAATAAACTAGACTCAGTTGATTCCATTTCTGGTCTCACTAGGAAGCCTCTTCTCAATTCTCCTTCAGGACACAATCCTGAGTAAAGTGAGCCTTTATTTACCTCACTGGGCAGGCAGTATTAGCATGACATCCAGTGTTGAGGGCCGAGTACATGGAGTTGACATGGGGACCTGAGAGAGGACCCAACAACTCCCTTCCTACCTCACCCAACTGCCCAACATTACAACAGGCAGGCAGGCGACCCAGGGAGCAGATTCACCTGTGGGCACAGACATGGAACGGGCTTCAGGCAGCCCATCCTCTGATGGAGCCACGGCTGTGCTTCTCAAGTATGCATGGGGAAATGGCCCGGAGCCTAATGAGCTCCTGGCCTTCATGGTGGACAGTTGAAGGTAGCTCTATTCCCATGAAGGATCTGTAAACGGTCAACCGCCTCTAAGACACAGGCAGTTCTCACTATGCCCCCAGGCCCACCACAGCTGCCATCATGGAAGCTGCCTCAGAAAAGTCGAAGGCCAGCCAACAAGAGAAAAACGTTTATTTCTCAGACTGACTAACTGTCAGTTAGCAAATCTGAGGGTAAAAAAAAGAAAGGTCACTATGGCAAGAGGAACCTAAAAGTCTCATAAGAGAGGCTCCAGAGAAGCAATGGCAGTGGCCTTAGCCACAGTCACTGCTGCACTAGGCAGGCACTTTTCAATCCACTCACACAGAGCTTCTGGTTAACCTGAATGTCTCCCCCAAGTCAGATGAGCTAATAGTCTGTGGGACAGGGAAGAGGACCAGGACCCCCACCAGGGAGCAGGCAGCATGAAACTCAAAGGCAGATCTGAACTTAAAACCAGCAGCTTCAGAGAAACCATGACCTATGTAAAGTGGGCATGCTGCCTTCCCCAGGAGCCACGGGAGATGCTACAGATGCAAGGCACTCGCTGGCGAGCATCTGCAAAGATGACTCTGCCCTAGACTAAATGTGAGGATGCTTAGGTTGGTGTGGAGCCAGGCACTCAACACAGTGTCACACCACCACTCACGAGTCCTGACTTGTCCCACAACGGTTATTTGTGATCTCTGGTCCCAAGATTCCTGCATCATCTCTGGGACTCAATCTGTCCTTTCAAACATGAATCTTCTCCTACCATCTACCAGGACCAGAAGGTGCCACTCTGTGCCAAGCATTGTGCCTGACACAGAGGCTCAGTGGATGCTCACTAAAGGAACGGGTGAGCAAGGCGACCACTCAGCCAGAGCTGTAGGAAGCCATGCCTTGTGCAGCCTCCTTAAGCAACACTACTCCCAGGACTGAACCAGCAAGCAGGAGGCTCACCCACCCTTCACTTCCCAGCTCACCACTCTCCAAGACACAGGCTGCCTAATACTGAGGCAACTTCCCTGGGCATTGACCCCAACAGGGCTGCTGCAGAGTGCCTCTAGCTCTGAAGGAGGCTGACTTGTCCTGAGAGCAAGCCCAGGCTTGGAGTCGACAGGTGTCCAGAGGACACCAGTTCCTTTAGTTGTACCCAGTGTCTGCCCTGTCACAAGATGTGACTGACTGCCAAGTAGAGACTCATCAGACATCTGTGACACTGCCTTACAAGGGGGACAAGAACATGAAGCATAAAGCAGGCAACTTAGGAAAGAAATCATGTCATCAAACTACTGAGATACAGTAGCAGAGAGAAAACCAAACCAAGCCGAACAAACTCAGCCTGGCAGAGCAACCGCGGCAGGGAAGTCCGGAAAGATATCTTTCCTCATAAGCCTTTGTCAGTGTTTCATGATTTGCTTTGCTTTGTATTTTTAGGTTTTTGTTTTGGTTTGAGACAAGGCTTCACTTTGTGGCCCAGACTGACTTTAAACTCTTATTTATTTACATCTCAAATGGTGTCCCCATCCTGGTCTCCCCTCTCAAAGTTCTTCCTCCCATTCTGACTTTAAACTCTTGATGATCCTCCTGCCTCAGTTTCCTGAGTGCTGGGTGTGAGCCAGAAGCTTTTACTCTTTAAGATGGGGTCTCTCTGTAGCCTTGCTGGCCTGAAACTCACTATGTAGGCCTCAGTGGTCTCAAATTCACAGAGATCTGTCTGCTTCTGCCTCCCGAGTGCTGGGATTTAAAGGCACGTGCCACCACTGAACTGTGCGTGCATATGTTGTTTTGTTAAAGGCACATTCTAATTTGAAGAAGTCAGAAAGCTGGAGAAACGACTGCAGCTGTGGTCCGAGAGTCACTGGCCCTTCTAGTGGCACTCGATCTCATGCCTTGCTAGATGGCATGAGATCCAACACATTTCCCAACTAGTGATTATGTCTGGTGGCACACGCTGCTGATTCCAGCCTTCCCCATTGCCAGCATCCACCTCTGAGTACCCAGTGTTGGAAATGCAGAACCCAGGGAAGCCTGGGAGGGTTTTTTTTTTTTTTTTTTTTGACATTTGACAGGCCTCAGGCAGGCTTATCTGGAATATAGAAGGACCCAAGCAGACAGGGAGAGCAGCTTTAAAGACAGCCCAGCTATCACTGCGCTGAGGGAAGGTGGGAGCAGCAGCTAGGTGTTGAAGGCTAAGATGCAGGGACACTTGAGGCACATTTGGAGGCATGGCAGTGCTGACGGTTTTGCTTTGATGGCTGAAGTGTGAAACTGTACTATGGTTCAGTGTCTCCTCCAAAGTCCAGACTGGAGTGTGGCTTCCATTGTGCTGTGAGGTTGAAGAGATGGGGGCTAAGAGGGTGCCTAGGCCAAATGGGCACTGCCCTTGAGAGGAACTCATGATGTCACTATGGGTACGTTGCTGTGGCAGGGGGTGCTCACCTCATACATTCACTCTGCACTTCCGTCACTTATGACATGTGCTACATTAATCTACCACAAGAAAGCCCTCATGGGACATGGTTCCTCCATCTTGGGCTTCCCAGACTCAAGACCCCAGAACCAAATAACTTCCATTGTTCATAAACGTCCAGTCTGTGGATGCTACAGCAGAATATTATAGAAGCTGAAACAGACTGAGACATAGTAACAGAAATTTTCATGCCAAACCATTTCCTTATTTTGTAAGACCTGAATCAAAGGGGGTGGTGCTGAATGGTTTAAAAGATCTCTATCCAGGTGCGACCCAGGGTGTCCTCAGAGTCTTCAGGAGCCCAGAGAGAGGTGAATGCCATAGGATGCCAGGCCAAGGACACAATGGAAAGGTCAAGCTCACTGAAAGATTCTCAACTACACCCTAGGGAGAGAAAGCACATTGGTCCATCTGAGGCCTGGGTGTTCTTTTCCCTCAGTTTCTTCTCACCACACATCATTTATTCTCCTTAAATCATCAGTGTAAGTAATTTATGGACCACCACAGTGCACACAACACCAAGGCACAGAGAGTATTGACTGCACAAATATAGTATGTTCACAGGATGGCATATGCCTATGGGGCTGTGCCCATGTTATGTTAAATAGAGGGAAAATCACTTATCAAAAAGCACACGAGAGAATATGTGCTGAGAGCGTTCATAAGGCAACAGAAAAAGGCAAACACTCTAGTCCGCAGGCAGGCCACAAACATCAGCCAACAACGGTGCAGAGCCACACAAAGGGTGAGCAACCCCTGGCCTTGGCTAGTTATTGATCTCAAAGGGGCTCTGTCAAACTGATACTAACATTTAAAGCAGAGGTTGGTACAATCAATGCAAAGAGGCCCTAAGAACAGACATAACCATCACTGCTGTGTGACAAGACAGAACACCAGCGCCCAGTGAGATGCCGCTGTGGGTAGAAGCACTTGCTGTCAAACCTGAGACCCACTTGGTATAAGGAGGAGCTGACTCCCACAAGTTGTCCTCTGACTTACACACACACACACACACACACACACACACACACACACACACACACA
>JADRCC010162237.1:0-11344 GCA_019843855.1 Hylomyscus alleni
AGAGAGAGAGAGAGAGAGAGAGAGAGAGAGAGAGAGAGAGAGAGAGAATATGAGAATTACACTGTACAAGTTGTATATAATTATATTTTGGTAAAACAAGTAATATTTAGTGCTTTTTAAATTAATTGGTTATTTTATTGATTTACATTTCAAATGTTGGCCCCCTTCCCTGTCTCCTCTCTGTCTCCCATTCCTGTTTCCCTTTGCCTCTGAGAGGGTGCACCCCCACCCACCCTCCCACTCCAACCTTATCCCTCTAGTATCCCCCTATGCTGGCATAACAAGCTTCCACAGGACCATTGACTCCCCTCCCATTGATCCATTGATGTCAGATAAGGTCATCCTCTGCTACATATTTAGTTTTTTCATACAATATATTTTTGTCAAGGTTTACTTTCCCTCAACACCTCCCAGATACTTTGTAACTTTCTTTTCTCACCCACTTCATTTCATGCTCTCACTCACTCTCTCTGTCTCTGTCTCTCTCTGAAAAATATTAAAACAACCCAAAAATCAATAAGACAAAAGACAAAACAAAACAAAAACATAAAAACCAAACTAACTAAACTTGATAAAAATCTCACACCCCAAAATGCATTGAATTAATTTTGAATTGGCCAACTGAGTTCTACCATGGGCTGTGCTTGATATTCCATTGGAGAAAAGTATATTATCACTCCCACAAGTCAACAATTTCAAGTAGCTTCTTAGTTAATAATGTCAATAGGACAAAACAGCAACCAACAGACTGGTACAAGATCTTTACCAATCCTAAATCTGATAGAAGGCTAATATCCAATATATTCAAAGAACTCAAGAAGTTAGACTCTAGAGAACCAAATAACCCTATTAAAAATGGGGAACACAGCTAAACAGAGAATTCTCAACTGAGGAAATTCGAGTACCTGAGAAATACCTAAAGAAATGTCCAACATCCTTAGTCATCAGGAAAATGCAAATTAAATAAACCCTGAGATTCTACCAGTCAGAATGGCTAAGATCAAAAACTCAGGTAACAGCAGGTGCAGGTGAGATTGCAAGCTGGTACAACCACTCTGGAAATCAGTCTGGCAGTTCCTCAGAAAATTGAACATAGTACTACCTGGGGACCCAGCTATGCCATTCTTAGGCATATACCCAGAAGATGCTACAACATTTAATAAGGGTATATACTCCCTTATATTCATAGCAGCCATATTTATAATAGCCAGAAGTTGGAAACTACCCAGATGTCCCTCAATAGAAGAATGGATACAGAAAATGAGGTAAATTTACACAATAGAATACTACACAGCTATTAAAAACAATAACTTAATGAAATTTGCAGGCAAATGGGTGAAACTTGAAAATGTCATCCTGAATGAGGTAACTCAGTCTTAAAAGACCACACATGGTATGCATTCCCTGATAAGTGGATATTAGACCAAAAGTTTGGAATACCCAAGATTCAATTCACAGACCATATCATACCCAAGAAGACTAAAGTGTGAAAGCTTCAGTGCTTCTTAGAGGGGGAACAAAATACCTACAGGTGGAAATATGGAGACAAAGTGTTGAACAGAGACTGAAGGAAAGGTTATCCAGAGACTGCCCCACTTGACGATCCATTCCATATACAATCACCAAACCTGGATGCTATTGTGAATATTGGCAAGTGCTTGCTGAAGGGAGCCTGATATGGTTCTCCTGAGAGTCTGACAAATACAGAGGTAAATCAGCACAGCCAACCATTTTACTGAGTGTGAGGTTTCTGATGGAGGATTTGGGAAGGGATTGAAGGAGGTGAGGGGGTTTTCAGCCTCATGGAGGAAGCAACAATGTCAACTGGCCAGACCCCCTGGAGCTCCTGAGACTGGACAACCAACCAAAGAGTACACATGGAGGGACCCATGGCTCTGGCCTCATATGTGGCAGAGGATGGCCTTTTTGGACATCATTGGAAGGAACAGCCCTTGGGCCTGAGAATGTTCGATGCCCCAGTGTAGGGGAATGCCAAGGCAGGAAGACTGAAGTGGGTAGATGGGAGGAAAAGCAGCCTTATAGAGGCAGGAGGAGGGGGAGTGTGATAGGGAGTTTCTGAAGGGGATACCTGGAAAGGGGAAACAATTGAAATGTAAATAAAGAAAATATCCAATAAAAACAAAACAAAACAAAACAAAAAACAACAACAATAAAAAGAATAGGGACATTGCATTCACTTCCCTTTTTTGTTTTGGCATTTTGTCTGGCTTGAACATTTGCGGTCTTGTACATATCACAGTCTCTGCGTGCACATCCATAACTCAACACTCAGCAGTTTTCTTGCAGTAGCTTGGAATTCATAGAGAACAGATCTGGACACTGTGCATAGAGTGAGATTGGAGGGCTCAGCCATATATGATATATCTTCAGAGAAGTTCTCCCTTCGGGACTTAGGGATTGATGCAGAAAAAAGTCAGAAAGTTCGCTGGAGCCAGAAGTGGTATATTACTCCAAAAATAGTGTGTCTACTAGTCACAATCGGATCGGTACACATGCGCTCACAGATCTGTCATAAATTTCATCTAAAATTAGAAATAATTTTTATTCTAAAACATTATCTAAGACCTTCTTTTCTATAACTAGCTTTTCTTCTTTTGGACTTGATTACTCTTCCCCTGTTCTTCTTCACCCATATTCCTTCTTCTTCAATACTAAATGAACTTAAACTGAATACATGTAGACCTCAGTAAGATGTAGTTAATGTTCAGGTCTTTACACAAAGATATTTTTGCCAGCAAATATTTAACATAAATAATTTCATTATATTTGTTGTAGAAATGAATTATTCAAAAAAACAGCATTGCTGTTAACTGTCCTAGGTAAACATTGGTACTAGAAAGCGTCAGTTCATTGATCAATACCTGGAATATCACTAAATAAAAAATATATTTTACACTACTACTTTGAATTTCAAATGGGCATGTTAAAAATGTAGTGAAAAAATACAGTCTTTAGTCCACAAGTAATGTGACACTAATATTCTTTATTCTGACCACTGTTATCATCTTCATTAAGAAATACTTATTACTAAGCATCCATTTGTTCTTAATCCAATCTTCTATAATTCCTGGATCCCATGGATTCCATCTGATATAATTGCTGGTGGATACCTTCCCAATTAGATGAGGCTCAAGTTTCCTGCAAGGCAGCTGCATGAAATAAACTAATAGAGTGTTGTAGAGCAATAGTTTCTACTTTGCCTTTATAGCTACATAAGCCTTCTCTGTATGGATAATACAAAGGCAAGAGATTATATTACTTTTTCAATGTTTAGCTGAAGAATCTAATTTTTACCTTATCAGTTATGATCAGACTGCTCCCCTAGACTGCACAAGTAACACATGGCTTTATTTATCAGTACACTATAATTTGTTTTTCTCAGCAATTAACAATCAGAATTTTTAAAGAATCTATGGATGAGATGCTAATTCGTTGACTTGCCAATAATGAGCAGTCTAGAAGTGGTGTGACCATTATTCTATGCTTTATTTAAAATGAAATGTTCCTTCCTTTTAGAAGTGCTAGCAGTGACAGATAAAATCCTATAACTTTTAATCTATATCCTCTATTTGGGATTTCTTTTCATTGTTGTCATGAGTAAAAATTTTACAGAACTATGTCACATGTATATGTAGATCCATAGATAATTGTTTCAGACAAATCGTGCATT
Organism: Hylomyscus alleni; assembly: GCA_019843855.1. Classification (NCBI taxonomy): domain Eukaryota; kingdom Metazoa; phylum Chordata; class Mammalia; order Rodentia; family Muridae; genus Hylomyscus; species Hylomyscus alleni. The sequence goes on from JADRCC010162237.1 coordinate 3,692, forward strand.
TACAAATGAGGTGAAATAAGGTCTTTGTAGCAACAGCTTGCCTGGAACTCACTATGTAGCTCAGGCTGGCCTCTAACTGATTGCAAGCCATCTGCCGAAGCCTTGAGAATGTTAGTAAGCCAATGGAGAAGGCTAATATTTTATCTACATTTAAATTCCTACATTTAAATTCATTTGATTATATAAAAGATTTTGTATTTTAAAATGGTACTTTAAAATTATAATGTGACATTAAACTGTTTTGTCTTGGTGCTATCTGCTTTGATAGGGCTGAAAAGGTACACTCAAGTTGATAATATATTCACCTACTAAAAGGATTAAAAGATACCATGAATTTTTATTTTTATTCAATCTGCTATAAGTAAAACAAATGCATTTCTGGATTGACATAAGATTCTGAAAGCCATATCCTATGTATAATACTCAAATGACATTTAAGATTACAACAGAAGAGGTTATCATAAATAATTTAAGGGCTTATATATTTATTCTGAAAATCTCTGTGAGCAGCCTTGGATCTTAAAGATCCTCCCTGGGAAATGTTTCACACAAAAGCCAGAACGATCATGTGGAGACTCTTAGGTGGTATGTAAGCATGATCATATTGGTTTCCACCCTAAATTATACTCTAATTTCCCAGTCCCTTCAACAGCTCACCATTTTGCTTCCAAATTAAACCCTAAATTTATCTTCCAAGAAGCATTCCCCTGCATATTTCCAGTTCAGTTTTTTGGCTTCTTTGATAAACAAACCAGGTATGCTACCATGTGTGAGTGACAACTTGTTATGCATACTACATTTCCTCCATATCATTAGGGTTACATTTTCTCTGCTCATTCAGGTTGAAGATGGCTTTTGCCTACTGGAAAGCTTATGTAAAATAGTAATTAGATCTATGTGAAGTCATAAACCTGAAATCTACACACTTTAGAGAACAAAAAACAAAGCAGAACTTCATCACAAAATGACAGTTGGTATTTAAGTTGTTATATTAACATTATAGTAACTAAGTTACTTTACAAGTTATACTGACTCTTCCTTCCATTACAATATTTGTTATATGGAGTTCATATCAATAAGTAAATATATGAGATATTACTCCTCTATTGAATGTGGACTTGGCAGAAATCATTTTCCATTTTATAGGTTCCTTTTTTTGTGTGATGAGGATGTCCTTTGCCTTCAAGAATGTTTTAAGTTGCCAGACAGTGATGGTACATGCCTTTAATCCCAGCACTGGGGAGGCAGAGACAGGCAGATTTCTGAGTTCGAGGCCAGCCAGGGCTACACAGAGAGAAACCTTGTCTTGAAAACAACCTCCTCCCCCAAAAAAGAATGTTTTAAGTTTCATGACGCCCCAATTAGTTTTAGTGAACTTAGTGCCTGAAATACTTATGTTCTGTTCAAAATTTCTTTCCCATACCAATGAGTCTAAGGCTGTTTTTCAGTTTCTCTTCTATCAGATTCAGTGTGTATGGTTCAGTGGTATGGTGTTTGGTGGTTGTTGTTGTTCTTGATTTTTTTTTTTTTGTTGTTGTTGTTTTGTTTGTTTTGTTCTTCAAATTAGGTTTCATAGTGCAGCCTTGGCTTGTCACTCTTGTAAAGCAGGCTGTCCTTGAAGTCACAAATAAGTCTGTGCTGCCTTCCAAGTGCTCCATTTAAACATGTGAGCCACAGGCATGGGTTAGTATAACTGATTGTGTTGTGGTCATTAATGCAATTGTAGTGAGTTTTCTGCACAGTGTAAACAGATGTATCTGCATTCTTCTATATGCAGACATCCAGTTTGACCAGCAGAATGTCTTAGTTAGGGATTTACTGCTGTGAACAGACACCATGACCAAGGCAATTTGTTTGTGTGCTTGTTTGTTTGTTTAATGAAACTAAACTTATTAAAGTATAGAACAACTTTCATAGCAAGAAAGATGAATATCTTTCTTCAACTTACTATGTTTAATAAAAAGTTTTCTAATGATTTTCTTCTTATTTGGGTTTTGGTTCAACTACATATGTTTTTTTTTTAATTAAATTTTATTTTGTATTTTTTTTGTTTTGTTTTTGTTTTTTGAGACATGGTTTCTCTGTGTAGCCTTGGCTGTCCTGGAACTCACTCTGTAGACCAGGCTGGTCTCGAACTCAGAAATATACCTGCCTCTGCCTCCCAAGCACTGGGATTAAAGGTGTGGGCCACCACTGCCCAGCTCATCTATATATGTTAAATAGTCTTTTTCTACATAGAAAATTCAATGAATGATATAAACATGTAATTTATTTGTGTGTGTGTGATTTCCTTTGTTTTACTCTCTTTTATTTATTATTTTATTTAATTTCAAATGTTATACACCTTCCTGAGTACCCCTCTGCAAAACCCCTATTCCATCCACCCTCTCCCCTGCTTCTATGAGGATGGTTCTTCACCCACCCGCCCACTCCTACCTCACTGACCTAGCATTCCCCTTCACTAGAGCATCGAGCCTCCATAGGACCAGGGGCCTCCCCTCCCATCAATGCCAGGGCAACTCATCTAACAACAACATTTAATTGGAGCTGGTTCAAAGGTTCAGTCTTTTATCATCAAGCTGGGAACATGACAGCATCCAGGTAGGCATGATACCAGAGGAGCTGAGAGTTCTTTATCTGAAGCATGCTAAGAGAAGACTGACTTCCATGTAACTAAGACAAGGGTATTAAAACCTATCCCCACAGTTACACACTTCTACCAACAAGGCCACACCTACTCCAATAAGGCCATTCCACTCCACTCTACTGCCAATTTTCTATTTCTGGCTTCTTTATTAAAAAAAAAAAAATTAAAAAAAAAAACAGAGCAAAACAAAACAGGTGGCCATAGATGTGTGGATTTATGTCTGTATCTTCATTTCTATTTCTTTGAGTCATGTTCTCAAACCATGCTGTTTTTATTACTATAGCTTTACAATAAAACTTGAAATCGGAATGGTGAGACCTTGAATAACTGTTTTATTGCTCAGAATTGTTTTACGTATTGTACTGGCTATTTAATGTAAACAGCTGAAAGCTGGGCGGTGGTGGTGCACACCTTTAATCCCAGCACTTGGGAGGCAGGGGCAGGCAGATTTCTGAGTTCGAGGCCAGCCTGGTCTACAGAGTGAGTTCCAGGACAGCCAGGGCTACTCAGAGAAACCCTGTCTTGAAAAACCAAAAAAAGAAAAAAAAAAGAAGAAAAAAAATAATGTAAACAGCTGGAGTTATCACAAGGAAAGGAACCTCCCTTGAGGAAATGCTTCCATGAGATCCAGCTGTAAAGCATTTTCTCAATTAGTGTTCCAAAGGGTGGGGGGAGTGACATATATACTTAGCTGACATATGTATGATTTGCTGAAAGCTGTAGGAGTACCTTGGAAATTTCAGGGTCACAAATTTACAATCATAGCTTCTAAATAATGATATGTTTAATTTTTCTTTCCCATTTCTGTCACTTAGATCACTTGTTGTCTTATTTCTCTGGATAAGATTTCAAATACCATATTGAATAGGTATGGGGAAAGTGGATATGCTTATCTTGTTCCTGATTTTAATCGATTTACTTTTAGTTTACCTCCATTTAAGTTGATGTGAGAAAATGTCTTACTATAAACTGAGTTTATTATGTTTATTACATGCAATATATCCCTTATTTCTCCAGTATTTTTATTAAAAAGTGATACTAGATTTTGTCAAAAGCATTTTCTGGATGTAATAAGTTGGTATTGCAAGTTTTTTTTCAGTTTGTGTATTTCAGTTTGGGAGATTATATCTATTGATTCTCGTATACTGACCCATCCCTCCATATCTAGAATGAAGCCTGCCTGATCATGGTGGATGATCCTTTTGATATGTTTTTATATTCAATTTGAATGAATTTTATATAATATTTTTGTACCTTTCTTCACAAGGGAAATTTTTTTTGTAATACTCTTTATATTGTCTTATTGATATAGCTAAAACTTCAAGTACTATACTGAATTAATACAAAGTGATTGGATCTTTTGTCTTTATGTGGTTTGGCTATAAGGGTTACTGTAGCCTTAAAAAATGAACTGGAATTGGGTTACCTCACTTAGGATGATATTCTCCAGATCCATCCATTTCCCTAAAAATTTCATAAATTCATTGTTTTTAATCACTGAGTAGTACTCCATGTGTAAATGTACGACATTTTCGGTATCAACTCCCTTGTCGAGGGACATCTGGGTTGTTTCCAGCTTCTGGCTATTATAAATAAGGCTGCTAAGAACATAGTGGAGCATGTGTCCTTATTACATGTTGGAGCATCTTCTGGGTAAATGCCCAGGAGTGGTATAGCTGGGTTCTCAGGTAGTACTCACACTCACTGATAAGTGGATATTAGACCAGAAGCTCAGAATCCACAAGCCACAAGAAACTCAAGAAGGAAGACCAAAGTGTGCATACTTCAGTCCTTCTTAGAAAGGGGAACAAAATACCCATGGAAGAAGATGCAGAGATAAAGTATGGAACAGAGACTGAAGGAAGGACAATCCAAAGACTGCCCCACCTGGGAATCCTTCCCATATTCAATCACCAAACCCAGACAATTGTGTGAATGCCACCAAATGTTGGCTGACAGGAGCCTGATATAGCTGTCTCCTGAGAGGCTCTGCCAGTGCCTGACTAATACAGAAGTAGAGGCTCACAGTCATCCATTGGACTGATCACAGGGTCTCCAATGAAGGATCTAGAGAAAGGGCTCAAGGAGCTGAAGGGGTTTACATTCCCTTAGGAGGAACAACAATATGAACTAACCAGTACCCCCAGAGCTACCAGGGACTAAACCACCAACCAAATAATACATATGGTGGGACTAATGGCTCCAGCTGCATATGTAGCAGAAGATGGCCTAGTCAGTCATCAATGGGAGGAGAAGCCCTTGGTCCTGTGAAGGTTCTATATAGGGGAATGCCAGGGCCAGGAAGCAGGAGAGAGTGGATTGGTGAGCAGGGGAAGGGGAGAGGGAACAGGGATTTTTTTTCAGAGGGGAAATGGGGAAATGGGATATCATTTAAAATGTAAATAAAGAAAATATCTAATAAAAAGTTTAAAAGAGACATAAATAAGCCTTAAGGCTTAATGTACATATATAATAAAAAATGAATTGGACAATTGTTTTCTATTTCTATTGTGCAATAATATGGGGAGTATTGGCATGGACTCCTCTTTAGAAGTCTTATGGAAATCTGCAGTGAAAATATCAAGACCTGGTCTTTTTCTCTTTTCTTTTCTGGGTTGGGAGTATTTTAATTACTGGGTTTATTTCGCTAGGAATTATAAGTATGTTTAAATTACTTGCCTGATCTTGATATAACATTGGGAATTAAAAGCTAATGACAAAATTATCCATTTCTTTTATATCAGTGGTTCTTAACCTTCCTAACACTGACATACCTTAATACAGTTTCTTCTGGTTGTAAGAATACTGGTGCATTCATAAATTATTTTTGTTCCTACTTTATAATTTTCTAATGTTATGAATCTTAATGTAAATACTTGTGTTTTACAATGGTCTTAGACTATCCCACAGGGGTTACAACTCACCGTTTGAGGACCACTGTTTTAGATTTTCTAATTCAGTGGAATGCACGCTTTTAAAGCATGTCTCTATGATTCTTTGGATTTCCTTTGTGTGTGTGTTATGTCTGCCTTTACACTTCTTATTTTTCTTAATTTTTATATTCCTTCTCTGCATTTTAGTTAATTGGAAAAGAGTTTATGATTTTGTTGATTTTTTCCTCGAAGAACCTACTCTGTTTAATTGATACTTTATATTGTTCTCTTTCTATTTAATCGATTTCAGCCCTGAATAGAATTATTTCTTACTGTCCACTCTGTTTGGGTGTGCTTGCTTCGTTTTGATCTAGAGCTTTCAGTTGTGTTAATTTGCTAGTATGAGATCTCTTCTTGGTTTTTGTTTGTTTCTTTGATTTTTTCTTTTTTATTAGATATTTTCTTTATTTACATTTCAAATTTTATCCCTTTTCCCCTTTTTATCTCTGACCCCCCATCCCAAATTCCAACCTCCCTCCCCCTGCTCACTAAGCCACCCACTCCAGCTTACCTGCTCTGGCATTACCCTACAATAGGGCAGCAAGCCTTCACAAGACCAAGGGCCTCTCCTCTCATTGATGTCCTACAAGGTCATCCTACATATGTAGTAACATATGTAGCTGGAGTCATGAGTCCCTTCTTGTGTACTCTTTGGTTGGTGGTTTAGTCCCTGGGAGCTTTGGGGGTACTGGTTGGTTCATATTGTTTTTCCTCCAATGTGGCTCCAAACTCCTTCAGCTCTTTGGGTCCTTTCTCTAGCTCCTTCATTGGGGATCCTGTGCTCAATCCAATGAATGGTTGTGAGGATCTGATTCTGTACTTGTCAGGCATCTGCAGAGCCTCTCAGGAGACAGCTATTTCAGGCTTCTGTTAGCAAGCACTTCTTGGCATCCACAATAGTGTCTGAGTTTGGTAACTATACATGGGATGGACCCCCAGGTTGGACAGTCTCTGAATGGTCTTTCCTTTAGTTTCTGTTCCAAAGTTTGTCTCTGCATCACTTCCCATGGGTAGTTTGATCCCTCTTCTAAGAAAGACCAAAGAATCCACACTTTCCACCTCACACCAGTCAGAATGGCTAAGATAAGAAACTCAGGGTACAGCAGATGTTGCTGAGCATGTGGATAAAGAGGAACACTCCTCCATTCCTTGTGGGATTGCAAGCTTGTACAACCACTCTGACAATCAGTTTGGCAAATCCTCAGAAAATTTGACATAGTACTACCAGAGGACCCAGCTATACCACTCCTGGGCATTAGTACCCAGAAGATGCTAAAACATATATTTTTTTTTACGCACAAATGCTTTATTAATATGACATACATAAACTATAAAGGAGTAAGAAGGTTAAATATCTGCATCGTAACAATCATGTAATAAGGACACATGCTCCACTATGTTCACAGCAGCCTTACTTATAATAGTCAGAAGCTGGAAAGAACCCAGATGTCCTTTAAAAGAGGAATTACTACAGAAAATGTGGTATATTTACACATTGGAGTACTACTCAGCTATTAAAAACAATGAATTCATGTAGGCAAATGGGGGGAAATAGAAAATATTACCTGAGTGAGATAACCCAATCACAAAAGAACGTGAATGGTATGCACCCTCTGATAAGTGGATATTAGCCCAGAAGTTCAGAATACCCAAGATACAATTCACAGACCACATGTTTCTTTGATTTTTGTATATAGGTGTTTAGTGTTGTTAACATGCCTCTTAGAACTGTCTGTCTTGTGTCTTAAACATTGGGGTATATTATGCATTCATTTTTATTGACTTCTAGAAAATCTTCAATTATTTCTTTATTTATCTCTTAACTCATGTTTTATTTTGTAGAGATTTTTCAGTTTCCATTAATTTGTAAAGTTCAGTTGTTTCTTGTTGCTGCCTGCAGCTAAATAAAAAAAACGTGTTCTCTGTCTGGGAGAGAGGGAAGAACCTGTAGAGAAGGTAACCGGATGGCGAGAGAGGATTAAAAAATGGGACTGAGCCATGGTATGCTTTCAGTCTGCCATGTATTATTCAACTGTGTCTCTTACATGCAGGCAGGCAGAACCCCCCCCCCCC
>JADRCC010162238.1:0-12888 GCA_019843855.1 Hylomyscus alleni
TTTTTTTTTTTGGTTTTTTGGTTTTTTTGAGACAGGGTTTTTCTGTTGTAGTCCTGACTGTCCTCACTCTGTAGACCAGGCTGGCCTCAAACTCAGAAATCTGCCTGCCTCTGCCTCTCAAGTGCTGGGATTAAAGGCATGTGCCACCACCACCTGGCCCCCACCCCACTTCCTATGTGCCGATTCTCTTCTCTCAGTGTGGCCTGGATAGCATTGCTCCACCTGCATCTTCATGTCCTTTTCCACCACCGCCAGCATCAGTACCACCATCAGTCTATCTATTATCCTTGACTTTGTAGAGTTCATCATCATCTCTACCATGGGCATCAACACAATGTCATCGGTATCCCATCACCAGTGCTGGCAATGCTACCATCACCATCAGGGCCCACCTGATACCCAGCACTATCTAATCTCATCGAATCCTCAGAATAAGACCTCCATGGTCTAATTTCTCAGGTGGATAAACCAAGCCTTGCAACCAAGGAGCTTACATAAAGCCACCAAGGCAGGATTTGAATCTGAACGGCTTGACCCCAGAGTTCGAAGTCATAATTGTTATATACCACCACTGTCAGTCCAGGGGCTTGGGCCATGGCAAAGGGAAAGGAAAAGAGAGCCCGGGAGCGGTCCATTAGGATTACTTAGGAAGCAGCAGAGACGGAGGTGTGCCCGGTACTTAGTTCAGTTTCCTTAGCAGACAGCCTCTTGTCACTCTAATAAGTGCTTAACAGCTTTGCTCTCAGCCCTCCCCTGGCTGTGCTTCACCAGAGCTACAGCAGAGGAATATCTCCAAGGAAAGCCACTAAGATTCAAGCTAAGGGACTGGAGAGTCGACTCAGTAGTTAAGAGCACTTGTTGCTCTTCCAGAGGACCTGGGTTCAACCCTCAGCATTTACACGGTGGCTCCCAAGCATCCTATACCTTCTTCCAATCTCTGCAGGTACCAGGCAGGCATGTGGCTTACATACATTCAGACAAAACATTCACACACACACAATTAAAAGTACTTTTAAAGAAATATGTCAGCTGAACACCAGAGTTTTGTTTGTTTTGGAGGCGAGGTAGAAACAGAACCCATGCAGAAGCCAGAGGCTGGAGCCACATGTCTTCCTCATTTGCTCGCTTGTCTTATTTTTTGTTGTACGTGCTTACTTATTTTATGTGTATGGGAGTCTTATATGCATGTATGTATATGCACAATGGGCTTCCTTGGTGCCAGTGGAGGTAAGAAGAATGCATCAGATTCCCTGGAACTAGAGTTATGGAAGGTTATGAGCCACCATGTGGCTGCTAGGAACAAAACCCAGGCCCTCTGCAAGAGCAAGTACTCTTTAAGCACTGAACCATCTCTCTAGCCCCTGCAACTTATTTTTTGAGACAATCTCCCTCTCTCTCTCTCTCTCTCTCTCTCTCTCTCTCTCTCTCTCCTCTTCAGTGCTGGGATTTACAAGCATGCATTGCTGTGCCCGTTTTTGTTTTTGTTCTGAACATGGGTTCTAGAGAACTGGACTGGAGTCCTCGTGTTTACCCAGCATGCAATGCAGTTTAACAATTGAGTCATTTCCCCAGTCCTGAATTCCATCCAGTTTTGTCTCCAGTACAATGGAGGCCAGACAGCCCCAAGTCCCTCATTTTGTGAGCCATGACCAGCTCTAGGAGGCACCAATCACCAGTGGTTGCCACACTGAGGATGGACCGTGTCTAGTTGGCATTGTCATAACAAACATGGTGGGCCTGGGATTCCTGAATTTGGGAGGCTGGGAGTACGCATGGGTCAGGGAGCTGGCATGGTCAGGTTCTGGTGAGCACCTGTTCCTGTTTGTAGATGGCAATGTTCCTGCTCCATCCCCCACAGGGTAGAGAGCAGAGAATAAGGCAAACCCAAATGATGGGATGTGTGTCCCATCATTAAGGACCCACTCTCATGTCTGATCACTCTCCAATAAGATCATCAGTGCTGTGGTTTCAGCCTATCAGGTGGGAAGAGGTGCTGTCAGCCAGTCCATAAGAGACAGTGAGGTCAGAGGGTATGCAACAACCCGGCCAGGCAATAGCCAAGGATACAGGATAGATAACAGCCAAGAGAAAACTCCTTTCTCTCAACCTGCCAGCCTTGTCTCCTCAGCCTCATCCATCCCTGGATCCCACTGACCCTGGTGTATTAGTCTCTTAGGGAGGCTCCTGAGAGTGGTCACATCTCCAGCCTCTAATCACGTCGTTATTAGTATGATTTTGGTTTGGTTTTGTTTTTGTTTTTGTTTGGTTTTTGGAGGTACTGATGTGGGAGTGTTTGGGATCCTTGAGGGATGGTAGAGGAAGGATCAGGGGTCCTGAGGCCCATCAGCAGGCACTCCCCTCTTAAATGCAAGGAGGACAACCCATGCATCCTCCTATCCATCACGGTAGCTCTATGGTGTTAGAGGTAAGTGATCCAGGAATGGTGGGAAGAGACTGGGGACTCCCTTGGTCTCTACATGTGATGGGGGATTCCTCTGTTGTGTGCAGAAGCTTGGGCTGTGGGCAAGGAAGGGTCTCAATCATCTTCGTGTCCCCAGTGTGTCACTGGGGATGGATGGAAAGAATGAGTGACAACCTTCTTAGGATTAAAGCTCCCCACCCCCGACTCTGCTGGGTTGTAATCCCCAGTCAAGGGAGCTCTCCATCACGGGAGAAAACTGACTGACATCTCAGGCTCCAGACGAGAATGTTCTAGTTGAAATCCCAGCACCTCTCCTTTACTAGCTGTGTACAGGCTACTTGGCCTCTTTAAGGCTTGTTGTACTCCTCTGAAAATGGGAGCAATAAGATCTCCTTGATTTATTGAGATCCAGAGGAGGGTACCATCAAGGAAGGCAGAGAAGAACCATTGATGGAGGCCAGACAATGGCCCATTGTGGGTGCTGTGTCGAGAAAGTGCCTCCTCCCAGGAGGGCAGGGCTAGGAGACAGGTTTCAGAGCAAGGTAAAGACTTGGGGAAACAGCTCAGGGTGCATTTGGGGGACTCTGAAATCTGAAGAAGGGCCTCTTGGAAACCAGTAGAATCTGAGACTAGGAAAGGGTCCTCTACCAACACGTGCTGAGCTGGAGCTCTCCTTGTTTCTGAGCCTCAACACCCTCATCAGTTACATGGGAATGCCAACAGGGCCAACCTCTCAGGAAGTATAGGATTTACACAAGGCAATGGAACAGAAGCTTCAGAAGTATGTCAAGCATACCGTGGTGGGGGCATGCCCACACACACGTACACATGTTCACACACACACACACACACACACACACACACGTATGCACACCTGGCTGGCTTCCCTGAAGAAGCTCCGGTACCCCCGCCACCCTTACCATCCGCCCCTGGATGCTACCGCAGTCATACTCACGGCTGTCAATGTTCCCTGCCAGCTAATGGACCAATTTTTTAGCATTACGGAGATTTGGCCAATTTGGCGGCCCTGACAGAAAGGCTCACAGAGTGAACCGTTGCCTGAGGGTAGGGTGGGGTGGGAGAGCTGAGGAGGATGAGAAGAGAAGGGGCTGCAGGCACTCCCCCACCTCTCTGCCTGCTCCAGCCTGAAGCCTCATGGTCCAGCAAGGAGAGGTGGAGCTATAGGGGAGATTACAGAGATAATTATCCCCACTTACAGGCCCCTCCTGTGCTAAGCACTTTGCATATATTTTCCTCTTTTAATCCTCCATAACCCTATGAGGCCATTTCTATTATTTTCTCCATCCTTCCTGATGTGGAACCTAGGCACGAGGCCCTGTGCTTGCTCAAGGTCATACGGCCAGAAAGTGACGGGTGTTGAGAGGAAGAGTGGAGGCGTAAAGCCTGGTCTTCCAACTATCACTGGGCTCCACTGTGACTATCAACGGAGAATCAGGCCAGACCTTCAGCCAGCCAGCCACCCACCCACCCACACCATCACCCACCTACTCAACAGTGCCCAAGGGTCTCAACCCTGAGTCACCATGCTCTAACAGCTCTGTAGGTAGGGATTCCCTATGTGCCACCAAGGGGTTCCGATTTCCTTTTTCCGTCTGGTTGAAGGTGAGCCCTCACATCTCAAAAAACTAAAACAAAAAACCCCAAAAACTCCTCAAGCCAGCACACTGCAGGGAGAGGGCACTGGTGCCTTAGTCTGGGGCTGAGCTTCTCTCTCCTGTTTAGGCTATGGGCAGCGTCTCTAACAAGCTGCGGCTTTCCAGGGTTGGTCCTAGGCAGTGCTAAACTGCACTCTATCTCACGCCCTGGGCCCTTATAAGAGCAAGGAGGCTGCATTGCCAGGGGGAGGAGGAGGGGGCTGCGGAGGGGGAGGGGAACGCTGCCACAGGCATGGGGAGGGGGCTGCTGGGCTCTGTGCATTAAGCGATCAGAGAGCACAATATTTCATTGCCGGCAATCGCAGCCAAGACATCAACTGCTTGGGGAGAGCAGCCTTAAAAGCCTTTTGATTTTATTTCTTCCACTTCATTTTTTTTTCCTCCCTTTCCTTGCTCGTGTCCTTGACAAGGCTCCCTTCCCCCCTCTCCTGCCCCTTCCCCAACCTGGGCTCTAATGCTCCTTAGAGTCTGGCTGAGCTTCCTCCCCGAGGCATTTGCAAAGCTAAGCGCTTCCAAGAGCTCTAGCCCAGTAAGACTCAAGGCTCCCATGTGGCTGGAGAGATGCCTTGCCCCCCCTCTTTTATAGATATAGGCCCGTGTACACATATGTGTACATGCCTCAATGTACACACGCGCACGCGCGCGCACACACACACACACACACACACACACACGCCTCACTCTCGGGTAACCAGCATGTACCCACAGAAAACACTACCCTAAGTAAGAGATATTGAGGTGGATGATGGTGTGGGTTGAGAGGGAACTGTAGCAAATTCACTCAGGGTGATGAAGAGTCGAGACACCTAACGTCAGTCCAGTTGGGCCCAATCATGGGCCCATTGTACATCCAGAGGCCCTGAGACCTAGACTTGTGTAGGAAACAGGGACTGGCTCACTACAGAGTGATGCTACGGGCCTGCTAGGACAGTGACGTCAGCCTTTGGGCCGTGACGTCACTGCCCCGCCCCCGCCGCTCTCTTCCCCCGCCCCCTCCTTCTGGGTGCTTCATCTCCACCTAATGGCAGGCGACACAGAATTGCACATCTGTCTTGTCGGGAATTAGTTAATTGAATCAGGCGGCCCGAGCTGCCGCAGCGACCTCAGGCCTGGCCCCTGGGAGGGGGGGCTGGGCAAGGTGGGGGGAAGCTCAGACTGGAGGGCTGCTCAGGGGGCTCACCGAAGCTGGTGCGGGAGACGCAGCGATGTGTGAATGTAGGTCAATGTCCCACTCAACTGTCCCTTTTCTCTGCACCGTGAGGACCTTGGGCCAGGGGCCCCTAGGGGCTGGCTGAGAATCAGGGTCTAAGACCCAGGGCTGGAGACACACCCCCTCGCCTAACTGCGCACCTGCCAGAGCACCCATTGCTGGCCTATACACACTCCTCAGCAGGAGCCATTCTCATTGACATCGTCCCCACTCCTACCCCACAAGGGCAGAGAAGCCAAAAAGCACAGCTAATTTCCCAATCCGGAAGTGTGTTGTCTTTCCATCCCCAATACTCCCCAGCCCCGACTTCTGAGAATTCATCCCTAAACGTTGGAGTGGGGTAATTAAGGATGGTCATGGCTGCCATATGAACTAAAGGACTAGAGAGCCTGAGTGGATAGGACAAACTGGGGTTGTTCAATTGAAGAGGATCCAGCATCCAGGGACTCCTTCCTGCCCGGAACCCACATTTCTGCCAAGCTCTAGCCCCCTTTCGTTCAGTCCCCACCTTGGGGTAGCCCTTTACCACTTCAGATTCTTAGCGAAAGGATCAATCCTTAAGCAATAGCCTCCCCATTTCACAGATGGGAAAGCAGAAGTCCAGGGAGGGTAAGTAGCTGGCCAAAGACCTTCAACAGCTACAATCCGCCCTGGCCTGGATTTGAACTCAAATGCTCTGGCTTTAAATGTCAGTCACTCTGCTGCTCTGCCTCCCCATCTAAGGACCACTTAGTTGCTAGGAGACAGCAAACTGGTGGTTACTATGGGAACTAGGCTGATGAGGAAGGTGGAAAGAGCCGGTGTCCAGACAGCAACAGAAAGGCTCCAGGTGGACTTCCTGGCTCCTTCTCCACTCCTCACATGGAGGCAACCTTGGGCTCTGGGCTCTGAGTTCCAGTTCCTGGGGTCCGGGCAGCAGGTTCTAAGTAGTGGGATGAAAAGGATGTGTAGTGGCACTGGACAGCACGTTGCAGACCAAGAACCCTGCATAAGGATCTGAACCCTCAGATACAGGAGGATTGGTGAGACAGGCCAGGTTAGGGAACGCGCACTTCCGCTTCACTTCTGCTTCCATGACTGGTTTTTGCCAATGGTTTAGATACCACCCTTTCCTCGGGAAGCAAGAGCAACACAGAGCAGGACTAGAGTGGGATAAAGCCACTGAGAAGCCTCTAGAGCTGTGTAAAGTGGTGGCACCCTAGGCCCTCTGAAACTGAAAAAGGTGACAAGCACTAAGCCTGATAGGTAGACTTCACTGTGTGACCCTAGCCAAGTCACACAGCCTCTCTGAGCCTGTGTAAAGGGAGCACAGTGACAATACCCTTCGCATAGCACTGTAAAGATTGCAGGAATGGATTCCAGGCTTCAGACAGGGCTGGCGGGCTCTAAGGACCATCAGCATCAGTCACGTCCTCAGATGCTCACCAAGCTGCAGAAGTCCAGACCACTGTAGACCCGGCTTGTTGTCTCCTCAGAAGCACAGGCCTGTACGCCTCACCCCTTGCTAGGCACTGAGGGACAGAAACAGAGCTATATCTGTCCTCAGGCCTTTTACCCAAAGCTGAAAGCCAGTGCCACAGTCTGGGGACCCAGAGCATGGGAGGCTGAGGCTGGAGGAGTGAGGGGGCGGGGGCGTGCTGCAACTAAATTTGCTCATCTAGCCTGTCAGTCCCTTAATCTGGTCCCAGAGGAACAGAGCAGAGACTTCACTCTGGATGACAAACGAGGAGGGGAGAGGCCTGCCCAGCCTGGACGCTTGGTGAGTAATGGCCTTGCATTAAGATATTAGGCCTGGCCAGGGTTGGTGGGGACACGCTCCCGCCTCTGCAAAACAGGGGATAGCTCTGAGAAGGAAACCTGGAAAGGGTTGGGCACTAAGAGAGCCACGGGGTGGGGGAGGGTCCCAAGGGACCTGAGGAAGGGGCTGGTAAAAGACACCCAAGGGAGGAGCACTGTGACAGAAAGACAGTGTCAGAAAGACAAGGAGACAGCCCCAGGCAGAGAGAGGAGGGAGGGTATACAAACAGGACTTGGGAAGCAGACAGCCCCAGGGGAGGAGACTGGGTTCTTACAGGGTATGAACGGGCAGGAGGAACAAGCTGACCACCAGGGGCATCGAGACTCCTGGTGGCCACTGAAGCCCTAGACCTCTGGAGAATGCCACCAGAGGCAGGACATCGTGCTGGTCCTTTGATGTCCCTCTACTTTCTTCTGAAAGGACACTGGGTGAGACTGGCAGTCCTAACAGAACTGGCCTTGGCTGCAGGACTGGAGGAGAGGAGCCCTGTTCCCATGAGCAGTGCCTAGACAGGCACCCTGTGATCCCTCCGCAGCAGACATTGCTGCCCATGACTGATCCCTGAGCAGCGGGGCTGGCTAGGGGAGAGTCTCTCCGGGAGGAGGTGGACCCAGGCGGAGAGCAAGCTTTGAAGTCAGTGGGGACAGACAGAGCTATCCGAACAAAAGGGAAGCGCTGGACTCCAGGGGTAAATGCCCTCTCTCAACTTACAGCTTCCCCTGGCATCCTGAGCCTGCCTTCCCCACTGGTATTCCATCCCTGTAGTGTGACTCAAGCAGGGCTCGTGACAGCCTCCTGGGCCTTCTTCAGTCCCCTAGAATAAGCAGGCTCAATAAATGTCATGAGTGAGCACTAATTTTATTTCCAGATCCCACAGTGTCTGTGTGACCAACTCTGAGCAAGTCACAGCAAGTACCATCTCTCTCCTCAGTGGGGTCTCCCAGGGGGCTCCCCTTCAGACCTGGGAAAGCATCCATCTCTCTGAGCCTCAGTGTGCTGGTCTGTAAAATGGGCCTCCTATGAAGCTCAGTGAAGTAAGCAGTATAAATAAATGCCTTATGAGGTCACAGAGGTCACCCAGAATCCCAGCCCTCTGCTTTGATGCCCTCAGTCTGTTCTCCATGCCTGCCAGGACACATGCCTGCAGGAGATCCAAAGCTGTGAGCTCCCCCCAGAGCAGGAATGGTCAGGCAGAACTAAAAAGGCCAAGGTGGGGTGGAGGGGGTGAGGGGTAAAGAAGGGTGGAGTGGGGGGAAGGAGGGAGGTAGCACTTATCCTAGGTCTAGGATAGAGTGAAGACCCAGGGGCCAGCTACCACCACTGATCCATACTGCCTGTCGCCCCAGCCCAGCATATCCCAGCTTCCTGGGTGCAACCTGTTTAGTGCAGTCCTCTGACATCACAGACTCCCAGCCCCTGAGACTTCTTGACCAAGGCACCGAGTTAGGACCGAGGATGCAGCTCAATGGGTAGAGTGGTTGCCAGCATGCTCAAAGCCCTGGGTTTCCCACCCCCAACTCCTCAGAAACGGAATGTGGTGGCGCGTAACTGTCAGCCTCAATATTCCCCGAGACGGAGGAAACACAGAAAACGTGTCCTACAACTCAGGAAGCTGGTCCTGGCAGAGCCACACTTGACCCGGAAGAGGTGGATTTGGGGATGGAGGTTTAGTGTAAGGATACTGGGACGCAGAAAAGCAGCCCCAGATCTCAAAACAGAGAATTGCCCCCTTCTGCTGCATAGATCTGAAGGAGTCTCCTGAAGGGGTTTGGCATTGAAGGAGGGGCTTCTGAAACGCACCCCACGGCTCTCCTGCCCTAACCCTTTGGGTTTGTCCTGGGTCCTTCGGCAGGATTTCCTAAGCGCTCGGTAGGTCTGCATCTCTCACAAAGAGCCACCAGGAGGCGCCCCGCGCCTACAAATCCCCCTCACGACCGCCTACATGAGGAAGGGCTGTGACCCAGAGGATCAAAGCCTCTGAGAAACCCAGGGTCCCTGCGCCCCTCAAGGCCACCCTTTCCTTCGCCTACCCAGTGTCTCCCTGCCCGCAGCCAGGTTTCCACAGCTGAGTGGGCTACAGTGTGGCGAAGGTCGCACCACTGAGCCTGTCAGGCCAGGTTTCCGCTCTTTCCCTGGGTCCCCACCCGCGGAGGTGTTAGCCTCGTTGCAAATACAGTGACCATTGCAGGTCGGGGTCTGGTTTGGTCTGTTCTGGTCATAGCCACAGCTGCTGAGTCTCAGCCCATCCCAGGCTTCCAGGAAGCAATTGTTCCCTTGCCTGCTTTGCTCAGATTCACACAACGCTTAGGCCTGAGCCACCCGGGCTGGAGGTCAGAGCCTGCAAAGAGAAAGTCACTGCGGACCAGGACTTCTCCAGGTTTCGTTATCTTGGGTAGAGATTCTACCTGGAAACCACCAGGGGCAAGCAGCTCCCGAATTAAAAAATAACAATAATTTCCTTTTTTTGTTGTTATGTTGTGTTTGTTGTGGTTTGGTTTGGTTTTGGTTTTGTCTGAATTTATGTCACATCAAGTGTGTGTCAGTTTCACCATGTGGGTCCCAGGGATTGAACTCTGGTCCTTGGGCTTGAAGGCAGTTGCAGTTACCACTCAGTCATGTATCCAGCTCTTAAGATGTAGGTACTTTTAAATATTTGTAAACTGGATGTGGTGGTACAGATGTGCAGACCCAGCATTTGTTGTCTGAGATGGTTGCCAGTGAGGCTGGCACCTTCATGGGGATTTTGCATAGCGGCCAGCCCAGGGATGGATGGAAGTCTGGGATTAGTTCCATTGAACAGATGTGGAGCCTGAGGCTGGAGGGACCTTAAGTGATTGCTTAACAGCCGACCAGATCCTCCATGCCCCCTTACCTCTCCTTGAGGCCTTCTCTCTACAACCTGGTCCCACACAGAGACATTCAGGACCCCCAGTAGGCAGGAGATCTAATCCAGCTCCAGCTCAGGCTGAGCTCCTCTGCATCCTTGATGGTGAGCCAGGCTGGGGCTGGCTTTAGTCTTAGCGGCCAGATCCCCTGTGCAGTGGCCCCGTAGTGCGCCACAGTGACCCTAGCGGTTGGATGCACAGTTGCTACGTCCCCTTCCGGAGGCCCTGCATCTGTGTTGGCTCTGTGCCTGGAGTGTCACTCTGTTCCCAGGGGCTTCTCCTCATGGCGGCTGCCAGCCTCCCTCCCTGCCTCCCATTAATCATGTGCACAGGATTTATATTCTCCAGCAATTTATTTCAGTAAATGCAATCTGGGTGTGCCTGCAGGTGGGCAGGATGCTCCAATTGCTGCTGGAGTCACGCAGCCTGGCTTTATTGTCAGGGTAATGGGCATGACTCAAAAGCCAGTACCCTCAAGGAAGATGCCAGGCCTAGCCAGGCCCTGGAGCAGAACACAGGGGACCCAGGGACCAGCCCTACCTGACATGGACTTGATGACCCCAAAGGTCCTGCTCCGTCATCTTTTCCCAGATAACTAAAGAATTGGGGGTAGAAAGGAGACTGCAGTCTCAATCCCCAGCGTGACACTTCAAGATCCAGACTGGGGAGATACAGGGCAGGGGACAGGGCATAGGGGGAAATCTAGTTTCCTGACCCAGGTCCTCCTCTGAGCTGCTACCCCTCAACACTGTCAGGCTCATCCCGGAGAGGACTAACCAGGTAATGCAAAGCCTGCCACCCCAGTTCATCTTTCTGGGTCCTCTTGTGGTCCTTCATCTCCCTCTGTCTCTTTCTGCTCACTGGGTGTGGCAGTCTGAGGCTGGGCAGAAACAGCCCAAGGTCAAGCAGGAGCTAGGCTACCAGCTCTGAGTCAGGCCTCCCAGTTATCTGCCCATTTACAGGCCCTGAAACAGAGAGAAGAGGCAGGGGGCTACAGTGGCAGGGTCTGGTCCTCTCCCTCACCAAGCCTCTGTAGCCCCCCCTCCAACACCCCCAGATTCCTTCAGTTCCAGGTCGATCCTAATCTACAAGCATCTATCTTTTTCTTTGGGATCCCCCAAGACCAAGGCAAACCAGCAACAGCCCCCGAACCCCGTCTCCCAGGTTGCCCCACCTATCAGGGCTTCCTCCAATGTTGCAGATAATTCCTGCTGTCCCAAAGCCATTACCCAGCAAGTGTGTGTGTGTGTGTGTGTGTGTGTGTGTGTGCTCACGCACGCAAGAACAGTGACTGCAGCAGACAAGAGCAAGAGCACACCCTTTCCTGCCTTGCTCTCTAATTGCCTCTAGGGATTTATTGGCTTTGTACGCTGTCCCTCACCTCTAGTCCATACCCTGAAAACCCTTGATCCTTAGGTGTAGGACCTGATGCTCTAAGCAACAATTGGGTGAGGCCTGCAGAGGGGCCCTTTATCTATATGCAGCCTCTCCAGCTCCATGCCTAGAAACTGAAAACCAAAGGAGGGATTTCTGGGTCCCACCATTCCCAGGAGTCCCCAACCAGCATCTGGGTCCCCTACACACAACACTCCCAGGAGTCCCTGACCAGCATCCGGGTCCCCCTCACTTGCCCTCGCTCCCAGGAGTCCCAGACCAGCAGTCCCCTGAAGGTCATTCTCTCCTACTCTGGAACCAGGGGACAAGATTCCCAAGAGACACTGAAGAAATCTGGCAGCCCAGGGCTCTCTCCTCCTCTTCCCTTCAGGACCCTAATCCCTCAGCACATTGCCTGCCATTTTCAGGCCCTGGCCCCAGGTGCCACTGCAGCCCCCCTAACTTTCCATCTGACTCCCCACTTCCTCACTGCCAGATTCATTACTGAGGAGGAAGCAAAGCCTGGACCTGATGCTCTAAGCTTCCTTTCTAGAACCTTCCACCTTTGTGTAAGTGCCCCAGGAAACCCCTGCAGAGGCTTCAGAGGCCAGGAGAGAGACAGGTCTTTAGGAAGGGCACAGTGAGATTCAATATCTTCTCCTCTAGGGGTGAAATCAGCCTTAAACAGCAGTGGTGAAGGTTTGGTACAGTACACTACCTTGAATTCCATGGAAGCGCCTCTGTCTGGCAAGTGCTTGACACTAAGAAATATTCGAGGATGAAGCAATACATCAACAAACACTATTTCATTGAGAAGGTTTCTACTGCTCATATTTTTTTAAAAATCACTCTTGGTGCCTTGTACTGGCCACATGCTACCTGCTGGTTTTAAAGATGGCTCCCGTCTCCCAGCAAGGCAGGGAAGCACAAGGAAGAAGTTCTAAAGTATAAAGTAAGAATGAGTCTCAGCTCCCAAGTGAAGACACTGGGTGCCGGGTGACATGGTAGCACACTCCTGTAATCCTCCCGGCACCTGGAGGCTAGCTAGAAGACCTGGACTTCGAGGCCAGCCTGAGTTGCACAGTGGCACTCTGTCTTTAAAGAAAATAAATAAAAGAAAGAAATTAAGCATTATTAATATTAATGAATGGCCATTCTCAAAAATCTCATTTTGTCTTGATGCAAAGAGAAGTTTAGAGACAAACTGATAGAAATTAATATTGTTATAAGAAGGACTCTAGCTGAAGATTCTTAATAGGATTGATGAAATTTAATTTTAATTTATGTGGAAAGCAGGGACAGAAGTGACCCCGAAGAGAGCCACATAACTGCAATGTGTCTCTTCTCACAGACACACATAGGGTCTCACATACCCCAGACTCACCAGGCCTCAAACTCCCAGTGTAGACAAGGGTAACCTTGAACTTCTGACCCTCTTGCCTCCACCTCCTGAGTCCTGGGAGGACTACGTGCCAAGCAAACACTCCCTGGCCCCAGAGGTTTTGTTTTTTTTTTTTTTTTTT